>CP092886.1:72370170-72437064 GCA_030710605.1 Cordylochernes scorpioides
GATCGTAGAGGCATTTATGCCCCCGAGACGGGGGTGGGTTTTTCGCGTTAAGAAAATTAAAAAAAAGAATCTTGTGTGTGATGTTCTACGTATTTGTGTCAAATGTCGCTATGTATTTCCAATAACAATTTTCTAAATCATATTGAAAATTACATGATGTATAAATTAAATCTTCATTCCTATATATTGTTGACACACATTTATTTGTTATAATACCTTAATAAAGGTTGGCGTTCAGCCAACTGAAATATTGGTAAAATAAATATATTGATTCAATATATGCCTTTTTAATAAAAATATATTAAAAATATATATATATATTATTTTAACATTTATTGACTATTCTACCTTTTGACCATAGTTTTAGAATATGCCACTTTTAATATTGTTGTAAAAATGTATAGAGTTAACACACCTATTTTTTAAATTCTTTATAACTGTGAAAATATTTCTTGTGTAATTTCTTCAAGTAATTGAGAATAAAAACTACTTGATAGTAAATAATTATTTTTTCTATTTTTTCTATTATCACGACTGCACCTTCAATACTTTATATTTACAAAAAAATATATTATTCATAATATATATATATATATATGTCATAAAAAAACGTATATTCTATTTACGTTACCCATTCATGCAGTCGTGGATGGTAAAAATGAATAATAACTTTTGTCCTAAAACTATATTTATTTTTAAATTATATTTCAAAAGCAAACAGTCTTTTTGCCTACATAGACAACTAACTACGTTATTATTATTTTAAAAAGCAAATTAGGTTATATTGTTTAGGATTTCTTTACATTTTTAAAAATTAACTCTGTGTTTAGTTCTTTGATTATTTAAATTATAATTTTAGTTATATTATGAAAACAATTTTAATAAATATTATGGTTATGATTATAAAATTTTAATTATATTAATGAATAATAAAAATCATATTTTTATTATGTCATTTCTTCCCTCCAAGGATAAAAATTAGGGAGTAATTTTCAAAGTAAAAAAAGTGTCATTATTATTTACATAGTTTATCAATTAATATAGAGGATACACCAATTGTAACTATATGAATGATATTCCTTATTCCTTCTACATATTCTTATTTTTACCTTTGTTTTTGGCAGTAGCTGAAAATTATCCAATCTAATTTGAATTTATAGAGAGAGGTGTCTCCTTCCTATAATTCATAAGGGGATTTACCTCATGAATTGAGTAGGCCTTCTCAGGGCTCTCAAGATTCAAAAGGTATTTTGCCACATGCCAAAAAAAAATATTTTTGAAAATCACAAATTTATTTCTCATAATGACAAATTGGTACCCAACATCTTGTTTCACATTTATTTGATTTGATCAAAATAAAAACATAAAATAATGGGTTATTTACTTCCACATAATAAAAAATTATTTACACATGAAGTTTTATTATTTATTGAAAAACAAGAATGTTCGAATATGAAATGCTCCATATAAAATTTGTTAGGGAAAAATATATTGAATCAGATGGGTGAATTTCTCAACAAATAAAATCAAAATGTAAAATATTTACAACAATTGAAAAGAAAAGTGTCAAGTTATATCTAATATATTATTGATAACTCAAAAAATATATAGTCTTCCATAGTCCTTGAGTGTTTTTAAAAGCTCAGTATTCTTTATCATCTGGGTGTATATCTAAATGGTGATAACCTGATAAAAGATCTAGTGTAGTGAAGATATTAGCTTCTGAAAGCTTATCTAATCTCAAATCTATTCTTGGTTTGGGCTCAGAATCTCTTTTTATTATATCATTTAATTTTCTGTAGTCTATTACTAGTCGAATTTTACCTTCATTTCGCTTATTTACCAACATAGAAGGGGATGCATAGGAGGAATAAGATGGTCTAATGACATTATATTTTAAAAGTTCTTCAATCTGTCTTTTAATTTCAATGTTGTCCGAGAAGGAAGGTCTAAAAGGCTTTAATGAAATAGGTGTTTGTGAGGTAAGTTTAATTCTAATTGGATCTGCTTTTTAATATGTCCTATATCCATTTTATGGGCAGCAAAAGCTTCCTTATTTTCCTTAATTAATTTTATTAAATCAGATTTTTCATATGGCGAAAGTTTTTCATCAAATTCTACACAATTAAAATTTCTAAAATCATTTTCATTAGGAGGAATAATAGATGGAAATAAAGGAATTACATTATGATGTGTATAATTATTATTATTAGGGTTATGGTAATTAACATTAAGAATTCTACCAAATTGAGTAATTGTAAAATTTTGAAATCAATTTCTAATTTAAATAATCTTATATGGTGTAAAGAAAGCAATACATATTGCAAATCAATATCAGAGGAATAAAAATCAATATATCTAGTAATAGATCCTATAGTTGTATCAAAATATTTGAATTTATATTTAGTATGCCGGATGTCTGATTAATAAGAGGTAAATTAATAAAAGCAAAATAGTTTGGTTGAATCTTATCAAACATGAGTTGAGGAATTATCGAGAATGTACAGCCAGTATCTATGAGAGCTACAATACTGATATTATTCATATTTAGATTTATATACAGACCTTGGCGTCAGGAGTGTTGAGGCGGAGCTGGTCGGCATTCGATCGAAGGGGCTGCTGTCTGCGTCAAGGTATCCATGGATCGAGACGGCATGGACATGAAGCTTGCAGCTGGGGAGGCTTGTACGGCCTTCTCCCGAAACCAGCACCTATTCTCAGGATGGAAGCATCCGGCATGTCCCCGGTTCAGGCAGATTCGGCAGGGACGTCTTTTAGAACCATAGTCCATAGGGCTTCTACCTGGATGTCTCCATTGCTTTTGTTGTACTTCCATTCTTGGGGCTGTTTCCCTTTTAAAAGATGACTCCTCCATTTCCTTATGTCGATCAATCATTCCTAATTTAGATACTAACGCGACCCATTCTTCTGGAGTGTCCACTTTTGATGTAATAACCAGTTTTATAAAATCAGTTGTTAACCCATTTGTCAGGCCTTCTATTAAATTTTCTTTTGTAATCTTTGCTTTAGAAGCTAGGGACGTTTTTTCCTTAAAATAATTTTCAATCCCCTTTTCTGGATCATATTTCAATTCTATAAAAGCTGTGAATGGAATAACTTCTTGTTTATAGAAATGAGACAATAATTTATTTTCTAGTTCAGGCCAATTTGTGATATCCAAGCAAGTCTCAACATAAAAATCAAAAGCCTCTTCTACTAAAAAATCTCCAACATTTTTCAATTTCCAGGTATCATTTAATTCTTCTAACAAAGTCTTCTGATTAAAATATTTGAGCCACGATTTTGGGGCTAGACTTCCGTTAGGGTTAAATTTACATACCTTTAGTTTAGTGTTATCTGACATATTTCTTTCTATTTGTAATATGTTACTTTTACCCCTGTCTTTTAACTTTGGCATTTATTTTTAATATATAAAGAAATTTTTAAATTTTCAAGTTGTAATTTTGAATTTTATAGTTAAAATTTTACATCTTTAAAGCAATTCCATTTTCGTCTTAACGTAAGACGTCTTTAAATAATCATCAATTATATATTTTTATTTCAATTTTCAAATAAGCTTTCTCTTTTTTATATACGGAATTGAAATCTACTGGAATATTTCTCGTACAGGGTGAAAATACATCCTGTCGACTTTAAAATTTTTAGTTGTCATAAAAAAAAAAGGTATATTCTATTTACGTTACCAATTCATGCAGTCGTGGATGGTGAAAATGAATGATAACTTTTGTCCTAAAACTATATTTATTTTTTAATTATATTTCAAAAGCAAACAGTTTTTTTTGCATACATAGACAACTAACTACGTTATTATTATTTTAAAAAAGCAAATTAGGTTATATTGTTTAGGATTTATTTACATTTTTAAAAATTAACTCTGTGTTTAGTTCTTTGATTATTTAAATTATAATTTTAGTTATATTATGAAAACAATTTTAATAAATATTATGGTTATGATTATAAAATTTTAATTATATTAATGAATAATAAAAATCATATTTTTATGATGTCATATATATATATATTATAGAGCAAATATGAAATATGTGCTGAGAGAGAGAATAGACAAGAACTATACAAGAAATAAACAATAAGTAACCAATAGTATTTAAGAAGTAGCAGAATGGATATAAACAATAAAAAAAAATTGTTCAAAAAGTATACTACAGTTTACAAAAGTAGATAAGTAGTGCAGGAGCGTATTTGCCAGGTTTTATACTTTCAAACATAGTATGTAGATAGAAGTAACTGGAGGTATTTCTTTTTGACATGGGGTTCAGCCTCTTTTGAAGAGCGAAGTGACGGCTTTTGCTCTTTTTATACTCTATACAAAAATTCAAATAAATAAAAATTTTAATTTTAATAATGAAAAATTATTTGTTCAAGAAAACTTCGATATATATATATAAACAGAGTTTTGATAGATATAATTTTTTAAATAAAAAACTAGGATTCCTGGCGATTATCTCGGTGTGTGAAATTCCGACTGTAGATTTTGGAACCCAACTTGAACTTGGGCCTCACGTTCAACATCCATTGCCAGATGTGTTGGATGCTCGGGAGAAAGAACTGGGGATTGAACTAAAGCCTCCAGATAATTGGCCTCATCGGTTTGTAAATATTTGGCAAGTCCTCTAGACGTGGGCACTAGTTAGAATAGAAAGTCTCATTGTATTAGTTAATGTTATGCTAAAAGTTTCAGCTTCTTCAATATTGCCCCAAAACAGATGGCGCAGGCCATCAGCAACTTTTACTTGCACGATCAGGAGATGCCTTCATTTCTCCACCTGATCCCCCAGTACAATTTCACTTTTATACTATTTCTTCCAAAATAACCTGTAAGTTTGGATGACATATTTGGCTCTTTTCATTCTCTGTATTGGGTCATTTTTAGTGAGGTTACAAGCCTAGTTACAAGACTATAAATTGGCAGATATTTATACACCACATTATATCTCATATACAACGTTATATACATTGTGTTGAAATATTTGCCAACTTGTAGTCTTGGAATTACAATAGGCCCGAATTAGAGGTATATCCCGAATACTCACCTTTAAAAAATTATAATATAAATACTTGCTGTGCAATTTTAAAAATCTAAAATAAGAAAAGGGGTTATTATGCTGCAAATATTGAGGTGTATGTTGAAATTTTCGTCTGTGTTTAGTTTATTTTATCGTTTAAAATGTACACTTGAGGCGAATTGAGTGGGAATTGTTTTGAGCAACTCACCTTCCTTATATCCTCCGTATTTCAATCAAACTTAGTACTGAGATTGTAAACATGTAATATACCTTATGCCCATCAAAGCTAAAGAGTTAATACATTGGCGAAAGAGCAAGGTAGCTATAGATTACAATAGTATAATATAAAAAAGTACAAACTAATTTTTATATCACTTAAGACAAAACACAGGTCGACTATAAGAATTTGAGTGAAAAAACGGGCATTACTCACAACAGCTGACAAAGTCATCACAACTCATTTTACCGTGTGTCCTAAACTTCCTAACTCCCATCTATCCATCGGGGAATCTAATAGACTAAACAAGGAACCTGAAAATTCAGTTGAATTCCGCGATTTCATACTCTATTTCCAACTCCAAACAGCGTTGTCAAGACATGGGGGTATACTGCGGTGAGGACAACGGTTGACAGAAGTAACGGAAGCGAGAACTCTGAACTATATTGCGCCCTTCAAGAAAATAAATAGAATAACTATTTTGCAAGGTAATTTTTTTATTATTATCTTATTTTACTTGTGTACCTGATAATGGAAACTCGCTCGGGAAAGCTAATTAATACGTTTTAAAAAAAGATATCTCCTTATCGTGCAACTGAAAGTTGATGATGGCTTGCGCCATCTGTCGGAATAAATATAAACTATTCGTTGATTTTTAATTATTCCAGAATTGGCCAAATACCCATTCTTGATTAATCAAGAAAAGCTAACCACGTACACGTTTCGGGCTAGTTGAATAGTTGATATTTATTCCGACAGATGGCGCAAGCCATCAGAAACTTTTAGTTGCACGATAAGGAGATACCTTTTTATTAATTTATCCACCTTATCCCAGTAAAATTTCACATTTGTACTATTTTTTTCACATAATTAATAAGTGTTAAGCAAGGATCTTATTAAGAAGCAACCTGGTGTAACAACATATACCCACACGTATTGGCGTAAAAAAACGCAACAATAAGTAAAACCCAAATTAAATGAATAAAATGCAGTCAAAGCAGTTGTCCGAGCATAGTATTTGTTTGATTAGAGTTTTATGGTCACAGGATAAATAATTCTCAAGAAAAACCACTTCAAATGTGAAACGGTGGTATATTAGTAACGGCTGTAGTCGCCTCGTAACAACAAGAGCATGTGAACGTGCATGCATTGTGTTGTACAGGTGCCGTATGTCATTTTGTGGAATGGAGTTCCATGCCCGTGCACTTGATAGTCAAATCAGCAACGGCGATCAATTTGGTACTCTGTACTATCATCATACAGTACACTCTTCTCCTCACCTCAATTTTACTCAACATTCTCTCTATTCCTTTAATCAATCATTATTTTTAGATGCGTTGATACACACACACACACACGGCATAATAAAGAGGGGAGGGAATTAATGTGTTCCACATATTTAGAGGTGTATAAGATAAAACTTTAAGTGCGCAGTATATCGGCGGATCTAATGAGAGTTATTAATAATGACAAATATATTAATGTAAATTTTAACACAAACACTACAGGGTGTACCAAAATAATGGAGTTCATATTTAATTTATCCTTATACGAAAGAGTATTGAACGGTAATAAATTAATTTATGTTTTGTCGGATTCTCCATGTTTTTATGTACCATTATGTTAAGTTTTGACTTTGTGCTAACTTATTTTGTAGTGTTTTCTAGATGTCAAATAACCGTAGTGCAACTATTGAGCTGTTTCGCCGAAGAAAACGTCAATATGAAATTGTTCGGATGCTCAAAGTGCCTCAACAAACTGTGTTCAGGGCCATCCATCGCTTCAATGAGCTTGTCCATGAAGGCGACTCTACCGGAAAATGAAGAAAGTGCCCTGCCAACACTTCCGCCATTCGTAATATCATCAAAAAACGACTTCAACGAAATTCGAAGGTGTCCATGAGAAAAATGGCCCGTGAGACCGGCATAAGCAAGTCGTCGGTACATCGAATAGCAAAAAAGGAACTCAACCCCTAGGCGTACAAGCTCCCAAAAGTTAAGCTCCTCACGGATGAGAACAAGCGCATACGGCTGGAGAGATGTCGCCAACTCAAGCAGCGGTCACTGGTCGGCGATGGGAGTGCATCCTCTTCACGGACGAGAAGCTGTTCATCCTCGAGCAGGCGCACAACCACCAAAACGACAGGAGCTGGTCCGCTGAGGTTCCCGGAACGTCGGCCATCGTCGAACACAGCAAAAATACGCAGTCGGTTATGGTATGGGCCAGGATTTGTGCCAGTGGCAAGACTCCCTCGTTTTCGTGGATCAGGAGGTCAAAATCAACCAAGAAGTGTATCGCTGCGATATTCTCGAGGCCGTCGTACTCCCGTGGGCTCAACAACACTTTGGCGACACTGATTGGACGTTCTAGAAAGACTCCGCACCGGCTCACAAAACGAAATTGACTCAGAACTGATGCAGGGCCCATTTGCCGGTTTTCATCACATCAGCGGAATGGTCGCCCTACTCACCTTATCTCAACCCTATGGTTACAGCGTGTGGTTCATTTCGCAAGCCAAGGCCTGTGCTGAACGCCACAAAAGTTTGAAGTCACTGAAGCAAACTCTGCGCCGAGAATGGGACAAATTGTCGCCGAAGGACTTGTGGCCCCTCCGCTGAACAAAGGGCGGTTGAGCCCGAAAGCTTGAAATAAATGTAATTAAAAGAGACTCATCCCTCAAGCTTATTTATTCGAACAAAACAAAACAAATTGTTAGTTAGTATCCATATTATTGTTATGCATTTTTGATCTGTTCAATATTTTTTAAAAAATAAAATTATGACTAAAATGTTTAACTCCAAATTTTGGGACACCCTGTATATAAATAAGGAGGAAAAGTGTGTGTTCGTTTCGAATGCGTTTCCACAACATACCTGACCTATCCGGGTGCAACTTGTGTAGATACGAAAGGTCTGGAACTAATCGCGGCCATATTTTCGAGCTCAGAATATGCTAATTAGTCCGGTAATTGACGAATATGCATATTTCCCTCAAAATTCGAAAAAAAGGCGCAGCTATTTCTGTGGCGTAATTGGCGGCAAACCTTCTTGGATGCAAAAAAAAAAAGAAATCGACATTAATGTTTTGAAACTCTTCAAAATTTAATCTTAATATATATTTATACAATAATATTTAGATCGTATATCTATCAAATATTTTTATTGTAAGCAGTTTTTTACCTCTCTCTCTATAGTGTGTTTAAGTGATTTTTATTTATACCTCAATAAGGGTTATTTAAAAAAATACATTAAATATTTTTATTTCTTTGAAAAACATAAACGGTAGGCACAAAGTACATGAGCAGCAATCAGATATACATCTACTTATATAATTGCCTTATTCTGAAGCTCACGGATAGAATGCGCGCCCATTGGCTGCCGGCGAACACGTGTCCTCCCTGCCCCCCTCTAGACAACCCTGTTATCAGCTGTGTGATACATACACCTGTCTAAAGCGGCCATTCCAGACAACCCTGTTATCAGCAGTGTGATACATCCACCTGTCTATACAGACCACCCTGTATATAGCGGCCATTCCAGATAACCCTGTTATCAGCTGTGTGATACATACACCTGTCTATAGCGGCCACTCTAGACAACCCTGTTATCAGCTGTGTGATACATCCACCTGTCTATACAGACCACCCTGTCTATAGCGGTCACTTTAGGCAACCCTGCTATCAGCTGTGTGTTACATTCACCTGTCTATAGCGGCCACTCTAGACAACCCTGCTATCAGCTGTGTGATACATCCACCTGTCTATACAGACCACCCTGTCTATAGCGACCACTGACCACCATGCCTATAGCGACCACTCTAGACAACCCTGTTATCAGCTGTGTGATACATCCACCTGTCTATACAGACCACCCTGTCTATAGCGGTCACTTTAGGCAACCCTGTTATCAGCTGTGTGTTACATTCACCTGTCTATAGCGGCCACTCTAGACAACCCTGCTATCAGCTGTGTGATACATCCACCTGTCTATACAGACCACCCTGTCTATAGCGGCCACTCTAGACAACCCTGTTATCAGCTGTGTGATACATCCACCTGTCTATACAGACCACCCTGTATATAGCGGCCATTCCAGATAACCCTGTTATCAGCTGTGTGATACATACACCTGTCTATAGCGGCCACTCTAGACAACCCTGTTATCAGCTGTGTGATACATCCACCTGTCTATACAGACCACCCTGTCTATAGCGGCCACTCTAGACAACCCTGTTATCAGCTGTGTGTTACATTCACCTGTCTATACAGACCACCCTGTCTATAGCGACCACCCAAGGCAACGTTTTAAAAACATATCCGCACTCGGGTAAAACCCGGGCGTTGCCCGGGCCATTCGTCTAGTTCCATATAATTATAAAGAGCGTACATAGAGATAGTACCCCCACATACAATAAGAAAGGTTCTACAAATATAGTATCGATTTAAGACTACACCAAAGGAGTAGGAGTATATATTCAAGGCCTTAAATACGATAGGTCTTAAATAAGGCGTTTTGAAAATGATAATTATTTGACCAACTTCAGTTTATAGTATTAGTGAATTAAAATTCAACACAAGAAAAAAAGTACTAAGATTAATATAATTTTGGTGAGTAGGTTTGAAATACGACACACCAATTTATATATGCACGAAGTTTTAGTACCAATATAGAGTCACTAAATGTTATATAAGAAGCTTTATATAAACTCAAGTGTTATTAATGACTTGTTATATATCGTCACTACTACTATTACTATACTAGTACTATACTCTGATAAACATACTATATAATAAAATAGATGTTGGGTAATACACACCAAGTGTGTATGGGAAAGCATTAACTTGAGAAGATCCCGGGGGAAGCCGGGTCATACTTCTAGTATTACTAGACGGGTGACCCGGGCTTCGCCCCGGATTGACTCGTGTGCATATCTACCCGTACAAAAGCTACATACCTATACTTTCGATATTTGCGGACCTATAATGAGGCATTGTTAACAATAGATTATTTAAAGAGCGACCCGCTCCAACACAATAGTTACAAACACCAAAAAGCGAGTGGGGGGGGGGGGCAAAGGTGGCGTGATCGTAGCCAACCAATAGGAGAGCGCCATTCCAAAAAAAAAAAAAAGCAAACGGTGACAGAGATGGAGAATTATTAAGAACGCATGACGCTCGTAACTGTATATAGAATATAAAATTAAGATAATTGAAAACATCAGGAATTTTCTGTTTTTTTTTTTTTTCATTTCCTTCACGATGGACAATATGCCTCATTTTAATCCTACTTTTGATCTATTATTTTATTTTGAATATGCCCTTTATAATGATAATATATACTTTAAATTGAAATATTTTTGAAACATTTCATTTTATAAAATGAATGAGAACATATTTTACAAATATGGCCAACATTTATAGTTGAATAATAAGCGCGCTGAGAAACTATATATATAATAATTTATTAATGAACACACACAACACTTATGCTGACACCTAAGTCTCAACCTTCTCGGTGAAGAATTTTAAGATCACGTCGCACGGGCGAAAAGGCTGCCACAACTTATGTGCAATTGCATTCTCTTTCCGTCATGTTAACCGATTACCTTTTCTTATGAGATTTTGCCCATTTCAAGGCAATTTTAATTCCTGCCTTTACTATTTATACGCCTTACACTATTTATAACGCACGCGAACATTGAAAAAAAAAATTCGAAAGCTCTTACTGAAAGCGGTTCAGCCAGTTAAATATTTCAAACTACTCTAATATTGTATCATGCTGCTTTGATTTTATATTCGGCTCATAAGAGGAACTCTTTGAAGAGGTATTTAAACGAACTATGGACATTTAAGATATTTAGGAGAGTATATATATATAAATACATGCTCGGGCATCGCTCTTCTGTAAACAATCCATAAAGGCCTACTAGGCATAGTTTGCATACCATGCATTAGGGGCTCATCTGTATTTAGCAATATACGCTATTTATAATGTAAACATTTCTTTTTAAAATAAAAACAATTTTCTTCTTCCCTTACTGCAATAGTAAAAATATTAAGAGGGCCTGACTCATCAGTGGTAAAAATCCCTCGGAGGATGCGCCACTGATGAGCTAGGCTCACCTAAAAATTTTACCATTGCAGTAAGGGAAGAAAAAATGTGCTTTATTTTAAAAATAAATGTTCGCGCTATAGTGCTGAATACAGATGACGCGTTAACGCATGGCATAGAGCGTCTTCTTTATTTCTAAGCTGAAGACCAATGCTTACCACTAGGGATTTACTACAGTTCACACTTCCGATCACAAAAACCTATGTATTCACGGTATTGCTGTATAGTTTTGCCTAGAATATATAGGCAAGGCAGGTATAAACTAGAGTGACCGTGAATGCCGTAGTGTTAACCAGACTCTCCAGCATTTTCTAATTTCAGTATGAGAGGTTGTAGAAATATAAATATCAGAGAAGGGGGGAACAACCAAATATATATAACAAAGAATGAACATATGTAGACCGCTAGAGAACGCCGGGTCTGTGGCTCCAGCGCCGTGGAAGCGTCCCCCAGGACGTCGCCGCTAGCCAATCTAATTTGCCTGCCCCGCTCCGCTTTCATATTCTTCTATTCCAAACTCGTTGGTGGAGATTTTCCTTTCAGCATACCCCGAACCTCACCATTTTACTTAAGTTTCAAAGCCATTAGAAAACGAATTTGTACGGAAAGGTTTTCTTCGGTTCCCCCCCTTTAAAGTGTTATTTCCCCCCATTCTCGGCCTCCTTCAAAAAAAAAAAAAAAGAAAAGGAACATGTTCATTATATTCCGCGTCGAGACGTTTATTTTACAGCGATCATTCAAGAGGAGGTAAAGAGAAGGAAAGGTGGGACATCAGAGTTTTTCATGGGCTTTTTATTTTTCAGGCGCCGCGTATTTATTTTTACATCGGCGTCTTGTAACGGCAGTGGTCTCTGCTATTCTAAGATTATTGTCGTAATGGCGTTCCTCCCCTCAATGACCACAACTGCCCATTGCGATATGGTGTGCACATATCATCTCTCAACACGATCATTGTTATCCCTATAATATTGTCAGGATACATCGCTAATCAAGTTTAAATATATAAAGAGCTATATTCCATCGCGTAGGAAATTGCAGAAAATCTACAAGAATATTGCTTGCATAGAGAATGAACTAAGAGGAAACGTTTATAGAGAAAAGTTATTCTACTTGAAAGCTTGTGTGTGTGTGTGCGAATTTTAGTAAATTATTGAAGAAATTATTGCTAAGAGAATACGATTAATTATTCTTAAAAAACTAAAATATTCAACAAAACTTAAAAAAAAGCGACATACTTCTTTAAATATATTCACGAGGCTAGCCTTCGAGCACCTATACAGACCGGAAACAAAAGTTAGCAAAGAAACTCATCGCTTTCGAGAATCTCTTCTAATTCTTGATTTTCAAAATTATTTTAAATCTCCTTTTTAAAAATATTTTAAAATGCTTCGTGATACAATTTTATTCACCAGTTCCTAACAAAATTGACTTTAGAAAATTTATCGTAAAATTTGCATCAGTGCTCGATTGGTTTACTGGATTAATTAGTACAAGGTGGCCACACACACACAATTTAGTCCGAACTTCAAGATTGCAGTCAATTTTCGAACTTTTATAGCAATCAATCAAGCTCCAAAGCAAAGATATGCGTAACCCATCTAGCTCCCTATAAATAGGTTTTGTAAAAATACGAATAAATGGCGTTAAACTACTCAATGTGCGGGTATTGCTCATGTGGCAGCCGAAGTTTATACCGAGACTTTCTATGTTATATTAGGATAAGGCTAGGTTTTTCCAAGTATTTTCCTAAATAAAATACAACGCCAACAGGAAATTCACACAAATATTTTAATGGTGACTACGGTGATCACACCGTTCATCAATCTCCTAAACGATTTTAATCCATTTTATTAATACAGATTTTATATTTATCATCTATGAAAGTCATCATTTTCCCTTCATAACAGGGGAAACCTTGCACCAAGATTCTAATTGTAACTGCCGTGATCACACCGTTCATCAATCTCCTAAACGATTTTAATCCATTTTATTAATACAGATTTTATATTTATCATCTATGAAAGTCATCATTTTCCCTTCATAACAGGGGAAACCTCGCACCAAGATTCTAATTGTAACTGCCGTGATCACACCGCTCATCAATCTCCTAAACGATTTCAATACATTTTAATAATACACGGGATTTATATTTATCATCTATGAAAGTCGCCATTTTCCCTTCCCAACAAGGGAAACCTCGCACCCCAAGATTCTAATTCTGACCGCGGTGGCTACACCGTTCATCAATGTCCTCAAGGAATATTTTACGGAAAACGGAATACACCGCCACAAGCTCCTCAATAAAACGGATGTTCCTGGCTGAGACTTTCTTTTGTAGATATTTCCTCTGAGGAGCCATCCTCCCCGTGATCTTGTCTGTAGGAAGAAATAAATATACACTTTTTTTCATTTGTGCATCTGTGTATATTCTACAAGAATTTAAATATCCAAAACTCTATTTCAACCCATGCCAACAAAACTACCTTTTAAATATACAAGACGAAAATGGAAAAATGGCAAAATGCTATATAAAATTACATTTTCATCTCTATCAAATATACAAAATTCCATTAAGATGTTAAATGCTTTTAAGATCAAGAAATGGAGTGGAAAGACGTAAGTGTAAACTCTTTTGAATAATTAATTATTTTTGCCCGAGAAAGATTTCCCCAATAAATTTAATGGTGTAAAAAATAAATTATGGTGGGAAAAAAACTAATGGGTTTATATTAGTTCTTTCTCCCAACATGTGTGTAGAAGAATCTAAAATGTCCACACACTAGATCTAGTTAGGCTAAATAATGTAAATATGAGGTCGCATTCTGCGATTTATCTATCTCCGAGGACATAGATAAGTGCTAGAGAGTTGCTCTAGAACCTAGCGCAGATCTAACAAAATATAATTTTATAAAGCACCCAAACACATTTCCATAAGAGTTTTCAGAAAATTATCGAACCTATGTTAGTTGGAATTCAAAGCAAAATATAACTTTAAAGAATGCCTTTTTTTCTATGCATTTGCTAAAAATAAAATTATTTCTCAAATCTCTGAGAAAACGCAAAGTTCTTATTCACTGTATTTCCGCTGCCATATGAATGTATAAATTCATTCGAGTATTTACGATAACCAGAATAGTTGTGATTTCTGGGAGATATGGTTGTCGCCTGTAGGACTCAGGGCATATAGGCGCGAAGGTAACATCAGCGCCCTACTAATTAGCGGTGATATCGAGGCCATCTCGGGGCCTATTAGAGCCCCGGGTATTTAGAGGCAGCGGAAACCTGACCGGGACCAAAATTCCTTCTTTTTTTGTCTCCGCCGAGAAGGAATGTAAACACTCCTATAGAGACTTCCCCGTTTTAACCCTCGTAATGTTTTTTGTTGCCGGAGGTTGCTGAAAAATACAGAGAATGCATTAAGTGATGCGATATTCTGTTTAGAAGGCTGCCACCAATTACACACTTGATATTTCGGCTAATGAGCACTTCACATCCCCGCGCTGTCTTCATCCCCGCCGGCATTTTCCTTCTTCCTCCACATATGTGAGGGTCAGCATCTTTAACGTTCTCAAAGTTTCAATAGCATCTTAATATTGATAAAATGTTTTAAAATATATATACTTGATTTCTATTACTATCTCTAAAGAGAGAGAAAATTACTAGGAAAGAGAGGTTTGTATATATTTTATTTTTTGCCTCTTTATCTATTTCTTAATTTTTCTATCTTTTATTTAATCTATGCAGTAAATCGAAACCCATCACATTAAATAGGCTGAAAGTATAACTTGTATTTAAAAAGTTTAATACATGGCTGTAACGTGGGTCCTAGGCTGATGAATACACAATGTCTATTTTCTATGTTTTGGCTTAGGATTTTTTGCTTATCCCTAGTACACGTGGTACAGGCCATGATAATCATGGTGGGTAGAAGTAGGCGACTGCTTTTACTGTAAGTGCACCACATGTCTACACATGCGATAAACAGTTCGACTTTGCACTTTAAAATGTGCCAGAGCCCCGTTTGGCTTAGTAGTAGTCCAATATCAAGTTGATCAGTTCATAAGGAGATGATGTTCTGTTAGAAAGAACGATGAATACGATTTCCGTTATCACAACGAGAAACTGGATCAAAGAATAGCTACTGGCCTTAACGCATTTAGAATTTCTATTGTATACGTGAATTTAGATTATGTATTAAGTATGTATATATATTGTAGACTTGCATCTTATTATCTCTACCTGCCCCAATGGATCACTCTGAAAATGTTCAGTCACAGTTGGGAAAAATCTAATTGCACAAAATGGACTACGTCAAAATCACTAATTTGCACAGTTAAAAATTTTCTAATCACCAAATAAAATGGTTTGATCTATATTTATACGAACTATTAACAACAAAATTTATAAATAATAATATTTTTATATTCAATCCTAATACCTTTCTTAAATTTACCTTTTATTGAAGTTAGAGCAACATTACATATCTTGTAGGAAGGACTTGAAACTATCATCAAGAAGAATTGCTCAATAAATATCTTCAGCATCTGCTCCATACACCTCCGATGTAAGATAAGGGAACAAGCCAACGAATGTTGATTTAATTTCGGATCAAAGCACAACTTTCTTATAGTCACAAAACCATACCGGGTAGTCCGTAATTTATAATGGAGTTTTTCTACTTGATGATGTTTTCTCTCTCTCTCTCAGACCTAGGCGCGGGGTAAAAAACAGCGGGGCCAGGCGTGGAGAGAGCGGCATTTAAAAATAACATGTTATTGATGACGTGGAGGTGAAATGTATGTGCTGCTCCCAGTGTCTAACGCGATGTGAACGGTGTTGTCGCATGTGTGACGGATCGCCGCCGCGGGAGCCGACAAGGGGTTGGGGAGTTTCCCGACAGGGCGGCCATACCGGGGATTCTGTCTCAAAAAGAAAAAAATTCCCAAAAGGATATTTTTTCACAAAGTTTAAAAATTTAAAATATATAAGAGCATATAGTAATGATATAAAAGTTATTAAGAAAAGTTTCTTTTTACGTACGTTTAATTTTTGCCTTATCAAATATATTCGTGTAGGGGTATAAATGACAATTCTTTAGAACGTGTTTGTTTTTACTTATTATAAAATGCATCCGAATATATCTAAGGAGACACAGTCCATAATATTAGTGTTAGATAATAGATGTTGGTTTACGACATGTACAGCCATATTGAAACAGGCCGAAATTTCCCCTAAAAGTTTGCCCGGATTCCGTATGGTTTGTTTGGAGTTGAAGTTGATATCTTTTTAGAAATAGGGCAGGCTCTCGAGAAGAAGCTCTTTCTATTGGGGTTCGAACCTGGGTCCATGCACGCTACCTTTCAGACCAACATAGGAAGTGCTTTGATTTTATCTAAAAGGTCGTGAAGCGATCCCCAGGAAATGCTGAAGAATGTGAAGTGTGGAGAATATTTGGACGAAATCATGTGACGTTTATGTGGAAATCATAAAAACCATGGAGCAATAAAATCGAGAAGAGGACATCCATATAGACAAGGCACCTCGGTTGGCCGGTATTATGATCAGGGTTCACGGACCGATCTGATCTGCTCCATGGACAAGACACCACCACCACCATAAAATGGGATGTAAAATTGCCCTCACACCAGTGAGAGCTCTATATCAGAAGGCATGGAGGGAGATCACGATCAGGTAGGGTAAGACATGTCATGTTAAAAAAGCAGCTCGATTACTCAGTGTTATCAAGGTATTGCGCAAAACTTTGTCTAAATAAACGATATTAGGAACAATATTTCTAACTTCACTTATTATATATTTCAGCCATATTAATATATCATATTTAAGAATGTAAAATAGATTTTATAAGGAAATTTGATTCTTAAATTATTCCGAGTGTTGCTAGAAAATATACAATTATAATATTAGCCAAAAATCAATATAAACCTCAGGAATAAAAAGTCTGAAATTACCATCTAATTTTATTTTATTTTTTGAAAATAACTTTTATTGTGCGAAAACCTATCTACATTTATATTTTGTTGATAAATATTATATTTTAGATTCATATACGCGAATATACAATTTATGCTATTTGAATTGGCTTCCCCTACAAGCATGTTTATATTCTCGTGATCTCAGTTTGCACATCCTATCTTCTATTAGTCTGTTCATGACCAAAGCGTAATTGATGACGCAATGAAAGTTTATATTAAAATATTTAGGAAATACATAAAATATATTTATTTGTTCATAGGAATTTATAAAAAAAAACGCATTTATTATAATATCTAAGATTGTATACGTGTATAAATATACAAACAATCTCAGCCAATAAATGTCAGTATATTTTTCTGTACAGAATTCACTAAACCAGAAAAACCTTCAAAATTTAGAAGAAAAGGTCAGTAAACATGAAGCGGCATTCTAAAATCACAGTTGACTTTCTTTCTTAGTCGACCACGGGCGAAACAAGTACATAAGATTTGGAATATTCTATATAACGAGGTGTAAACACACAGGTAAGACTAAAGAGCTGGACTTCCCTTGAATATGAAAATATATAAATAGAAAATTGTTATACCGCATTAACTCCCAACTTAACTTAAGGAAATTTCATATTTTGATGCTGCCGGTCATCTTTTTTTAAGGAGACAGAGACAATTTTGTTTACACTTGGTTATCTCGTGTATCTTCAATAAAGGTCACTGTGTATCAAATATCGTTCAAGTTATTGTCTGAATTCCGATATACATGCTAAAAGGTACAACTTCCTTAGGTTTTGTCTCTATAAGTGTATATTTATATATAAAGAATCTCTAGCTAAAACCCACATGTTAGATATATGAGATAGATTTAATTACTTCTTATTTAATTATATATATTCATATATACACTGCTAGCCACCCAAATTGCAACATCAAGAAAGACAAGAGATATCACAACAAAATTTATTTTGTAGATAACATGCTGACCAAGTATCAAATGATTAAATTTATAGACTTCTGCGAAATGTGGTTCGTACCAGAATCAGTAGCCAGAGTAGCCGCCATTGTTGAAGATCACCGCTGCCACACGCCTCGGCATTGATTCAAAGATACTTTGGATGTGCTCTTGGGGTACAGCAGACCAAGCAGCTTCCACACGTTGCCAAAGTTGATCTGGTGTGGCAGCTGGGGATGTAATCTGGGTCAATCGTTGAACAACCATGGACCACATGTTTTCTATTGGCGAAAGATCCGGTGAGCGAGCCGGGAAGGGAAGCAATTCAATCTTGAGATTGACGAAGAACCTTTGGACAATGCGTGCCACGTGTGGTCGCGCATTATCCTGTTGAAATATGGCTGTGGGCAAGCCCTGAATGTAAGGAAGGACAACTGGCTCCAACACCTCGGAGATGTAGCGTTGGCTGTTTAAAGTACCGGCAATGCGTACTATAGGAGTGCGAGAGTGATATCCAATACCGCCCCATACCATAATACCCGGTGTAGGACCAGTGTGGCGTTGCATAACACATCTGTTCAGCATCTTCTTTCCACGATGTCTCCAGACTCAAATCCGACCATCGTGGTGTTGCAGACAGAAGCGTGACTCATCAGTAAAGACAATTTCATTCCATTCTGCCGTCCACATCCTTCTTTCATCGCACCATTGGCGGTGGAGACATCTGTGGTTCTGCGTCAAGGGAAGATGAATCAATGGACGCTTTGCGAACAGACCACTCTGCTGTAAACGGCGTCGAATGGTACGCGCAAACACTGGATGATGCGTCACAGACTGAATGTGCTGTACTACGGTTCGTGATGTGACTGAGCGATCTGTCACTGCCATGGGCACATTTGCTTGTCAGTACGTGAAGTGGTGCACTGAGGTGGATGCGATCGAACACGTCCGTCCGTCGTACCTTCCTGCATCCAACGCTCACATATCCGCATTACAGTTGTTTGGTTTCGTCCAACACGACTACCGATTTCTCTAAAAGACAATCCATAATCTCGATAAGCCACTCTCCTTCCTCTGTCGAACTCTGATACTTGATCAAAAGATGATGGCTGTTTTCTACGAGGCATAATTGATCATTTATTTGAAAAAACACAAGAAAAACACAATTTCCTAACTTGAAATCGTCGAAATCTCCAAGCCTTAAATAGTGCTTTGAAGTGGAGCCACAGGCGCGCGTGATGTGCGTCTGGACTGAAATTCTAATCATTTGCATATCTCACCTCCGCTAATGCATGTTGTAAATTTCATGTTATTTGCATGCTTCTTTCAAGGTGTTGCATTTACGGTGGACAGCAGTTTATATGCACACACATAATCGAAAGATATTGAAGGGTAGAAGCATTTTTTGTCATAGGGAAGTTTTAAGTAAATATATATAGAGAGAGAGAGCGAGAGGGTGATAAAAAAAATATATAAATATGGAGAGAAATGCTATATGGTAATAATATTTCGTCGTAGAGAGGTCCTGGTCATAAGTTTTTATCATTTGCTTTTTCCTCTATTTAGTCAAAAAAGGCAGTCCATCAAAAATGATTAAATTATCAAAATCAAAATTTGCACCTACCTACACCAATCATAACAATTTAAATTCTAATATGCTTCGTTCAAATATATTTTTATTTCATATGATGTATTAGCGCGCCATCTGTTATCAGATTTTAAAACTATTTTTTACGCGTATATGTTTCTTTTAAAAATAAAACAATATTCTTACTGCCCTTACTGCAATGCCCATTATTATACCGTTGCAGTAAGAGGGAAGTATAAAATATATAAAAAAAACATACGCATCAAAAATGGTTAACATTTTTATTCATTTTATAACAACAAAAAAACTTATAAAACCCCTATTTTCTCACCGCAATAACTACACCAAGTGTGATGAACCTGTTTGAATTGGAGATCCAAATAAGATTAGCTTTTGACAGGGTTCAATATTTGGTTAACTAATTGAAATGTTACAAGAGAAGGAATCGCCAGGCATCATTTCGAAGAAGGAATCAAAGTTAACGGGGACGAGTTTCTTTATTGATTCTTTATTATTTGATATGTATATTATTTCATTATATTATTGCAATAATACTATATATTGACGCCGTATTTTATTATTTCTATGTGAAAATTAAAAAATATATATATTATATTGTTACAACCTAAATCTACTACGCGCTAAATATAAATATTTTACCAAAAAAAGAAACATGTTTGGCGACTGATCATATCACACAGTCTACGACAATTTGTCCATTGTCAATGAGCTGTTGTTGAGTCGAAGGGAGCTTCTAGTTGGGTAATGAAACTTAATAACGGATCAACTTGACACAGCTTCAAATGTATAAAAGACTTGGCACATTTATATATCCGCGGGGGGTTAAAATTAGGGTAATAGAGTATTTTAGCAACAAATTAGAAATATGATTTAACCGATTTTGTTTTCGATTTAAATCAATAAAATCCACGCTATTGATCTAACACGCTAAGGCTATTGTATTTCTTCATTGAGAGAAGTGCTATTCTCCGATATCTGAATATGACAAAGATATACTATGCAGCACTTCATCATGTGGGACAACACTATTTGTCAACCATCCCTTCTTGTCCGACCATTTCGTTCGATAATGAATATTTCGATGTGTCTACTTCATTCTATGAATCTGGCTACGTGCGCGACTTCAAAAGGGGTTCTAGAAATTGTAAAATATTGTTAAGGAAAGGCTAGATTGATTATTCATAAAATATTCTGGGAGCCAAGATTGATAATTTAAGACAGCCTTTGAAGAAATATTTCAGATGGTCGACTCATAGAAGTAAGATATTTTCAATAAATTCAATTAAAAAAGAAGAGGATAAGTACTTCGTCTCCTTCTAGTATACATTATATAGTATACCAGCAATTAACTATATATTATATAATATACCATATACATTTTATATGCAATATGAAATATCTCGAAGGTGTGAATTCCGTAGCGAAATTAAAGTGATTTGAGATATTCAAATTAACGAAATTAATTACAATGTTATACACAGTAGTGTGCGAAATTTCTAATACAAATATTATTCCAAGATTTCGATGTAACATCGTTACAACCATATGAGAATATAAATAAACAAACCAATCGCAGTGAAGAAGCCATTAATGTGGAGAAAGCTTTCAAGAAGCCAGCCGTGGCCAAGAGCCTTCCAGTGATTAGATAAGACTTGAAAGCTGCCCCGACACTCCCCCGTGAGAACACATATGGTGGAGATTACACACATTACCTGACTCCAGTGCTCAACTCTAGGGAACTACATGGAATGGAGATTGAATATATTATATGACTCCAGTGGTCAACAAAAGGGAAGTACATGGAATGGAGATTACATAAATTACCTGACTCCAGTGCTCAATACTAAGAAAGTACGTAAAATGGAGATTACGTACATTACCTTCAGTGCTCAACAGCTGAGAAGTATAAATGGGATGGATATTAAATTCACTAGACTTAGTTCTCAACACAGGGAAGTACATCGAATGATGATTGAATATATTACCTGACTCTGGTGGTCAACGCTAAGTACATAGAATGGAGATTACGTACATTACCTGACTTCAATGCTCAATAGACGGGAAGTAGATGGGATGGATATTACGAATGTTTTATGACTACGGTGCTCAACAGACGGGATGTACATGGGATGGGGATTACATACATTATCTGCGACAGTGCTCAACACTAGGGAAGTGCATTACCTGGCTCCAGTGGTCAACACAGAGGGCTGCTGTCCTATAATAAGACAACTGGGTATTGTCAAATACCGCCGAGTTTTATATAAGCGATCTTCGTTGAAGATAATCAACAGGTATAGTAATATGAAAAAATAAACGATAGATGATTGGCATTAACAGGTTATACGCTCCCCCTTGGGTAGTCCACTATCTACGGTGGTAGCGAATGTCGTTTTACCCAGATTAGACAGCTGGAGCAACACAGGGCGGATATAAAGACACGAAGAGGGTATATTGACAGCAGATTTTGCATCAGTGGAAAAGGCACGTGGGAACAGCACGAAACAATCCCGTTTATAGACAATCTTATAATCAAAAGTCTATCTAGATGTCACACCCCTCTCAATTACAAAAAGCAGACTGAACTCATTTCTCTTACCTTTGCTCTATCGGACACGAAATAAACGTTGTAAGACCCTTACAAAACGTAATTTCACTGATTGTTCGCTTCCTGAATTTGAAGCTATAGAACGTTCTAATACACTCATGGAAAAAATTAAGGGAAGTTGTATCTCTTTAGCTTGTATATGGGAGTTAGACAATAACTTTGGAGGATATTTGATACACAGTGACATTTATTCAAGACACATGAGAAAAATCAAGTGTGAACAAAATTTCCTCTGTCTCCTTCAAAAAAGAGACGCCCGGCGACACAAAGACTTTCCATTTTCTTAAGCTTTGTCCTTGAGTGTATGTATAAACATTACCTTCCCATGGGTTACTCTCCAGACTTATTCATAGGACATTCCTACAATCCAAACACACCTAATCGGCTATGGTCTTACATATCTGACAGTACCATCCCTTACTCCAGTGATAACAGTACAATAACCTCGACTCTACGTAAACATGGTTTTATCCGTATATTTTAGAAGCCACTTAATCAAAAACAGTTCCTCCGATGTTCTTTAAAAAACTAGTGCTGTACACTACTTGCCCCCAATGTAACACTACCTACATGAACGAATCCATCAGGACAATCTCTATAAGCTCTATAAAACTTTAAAATTTCATAGCAGTTGTACATACTCGTGAATTGATACGCGAGCTTATCAAAACAATCTTGTTCCCCGAAGAAGTTTGGCGAGTTGCCACACGAAATATCGGAAATAAAACTTTATGATCCAAAATAGGCATTTTTAAATAATATAATATATGGATTGCTCTATTCTCAAACATATATATATATATAGAACCATTCAGTCCCATAAAACTAGAATCACCTATCGTTTGTTTTTTAAATATTTTTAAAAACTATCCTGTGTATCGTAGATTAGTAAATATTTCATTTAAGGCCGTCAAAATAGCAAGAATACAGATGCTTATATTGTTAGGAGAGAAGTACGTTGCCAGAGACCTGTATTTTAAATCAATATATTTTAAACATATATGCTTGTTTGTATGCACGCTCGTTTTTTAACTTTTCACATCTTTGTTTGTGTTTTATCAACCTTTTATGAAAAATTATTTTCAAGCATGTTTAGTATCGCAGTTTAGTGCCGACTAGGTAAACAATTTTATTGTTAATTCGTTCGTTCTTCTCGGATAATTTCTGCTTCTCATAAACCTAATTTAGAGCCAATTCGAATGTCCTCAGGAGTTCCCAGTTCATCGCCCCAGCAAGTGTGTGTGCCAGAAGTGGCAACCACTCCTTTTAAAATTCACTTGATTTTAACGTAAATATGACAATAAAGAATGAGCCACAACACACATTTTTTTCAAATCCTATAAAAAGCCAACCTGTATATCATAGGTAAGAGATTTGACCCTAATCAATACAAGGGAGGTTTTGATTTTATAACACCTACGAAAGGAGTTATGAAATCGGTCGAATTTACTGGGTGATAAACTAAATGCATTTATAAAATGAAATTTTAAAAGAAATGATACGATTTTCTGATACACGAAAACCATCCTCCTGAAACTTAATTCTGGCCTGAAAATCAATCCTGTCTTTTCACCAGTGTAAACACCTTTTAAGGAATTTCGACCGTTTTTATAATTATTCTCAAAGGATATTATGAAATCGAGAATCCGCACCCGTACTGACAAATCAAAAGTCCAATACTATGTTAAGCAGGCTGATATCCCAAAACTGGTGTTGTGGCTCAACTTTATCACTATACCTGTACATTTTTCTACTTGGAGGTAAACCAAATGTATTGTTTAAATTCACTTTAACAGGGAATCCGTTCCTTTTAGTACTTGAAAACAATCCTCCATAAACTTTATTAGAGATTTAATTTTTCGTGGACCCGGCTGATAGTAAACGGTGCTATTTAGTAGGCTAGAGTCTCGTTCGTTATCGGAATTAACCAGACAAATCGCTCCACCAACTAAGAACAGCCATGCACCACCACCCTCCGAATCAAGAAAGTAAATTGTACGAATATGTATAATCAATTTGACACAATAATTGAGCATATTTTAAAAATCAATCATATCATTTTAAGGAGATAGAAAATAAAATATCTTTAGGTGGATAGAAGAATTAATTAAAAAATATTTTGTAACAATTATTTATTATTTTATTCATTGTGTGTGTGATTTTTAGTTTTGAAATTTATTACTTAGCAAATTTTTCTCCTTGTGTGCTTTCCTCTCTTTAATTTTATTAATTAAGATAAATTGCCTTGGCGCATTCACGTTTGTCTTAATTTTTCTCATATATATACGCGTGTGTGAGAGGATATTAAAATATTATATTCGTAATTTAATTACGTTTTTATCTCATTTTAAAGCAGCAGAAACTATACCCATATTTAAATGAAGCCATCGAAACACCCAACAAGAGAGAGAATAACTCTCTATGTTAGAATGTTTTGCCAATACGCAGTAGTCCAATTCAAAAAAAGAGGGCAGCACCTAAATGTAAAGTAAGTAAGTGCAGCAGGCCTGCAATGGCGCTAAGAAAAATGAGCTGGGGACCAGCGACGATTACCGTCATCTAATGGTGGGGGAGAGGCAAATTAGTGCAATTTCCTCTCAACACTTTGGGCCTCATTAGCGACCGATTTGTTTCTGCTAATTCAATCGAGAAGAGCGGCACAAGAGGCTGATAATCTTGTTACAAGCTTGCCGATAATGCTGTCTTGGCACATGTTACCTGCGTCCCCACACATGGGGCTTTTCAACATTCCGTGCATTATCTTGTTGTTGCACATTCATAGACCTGAGGATTTCTATCGGTAATGGCGAATTCAAGCAACACACAATTGTAAATGATGGGTTTATCTTGGCTGAAGTATCTCCTGAACGACAGGGTTAAAAATATACTTTGTTTATATCACATTATATAGGAGGAAGAGCGTTTTATCATATTGACCAAACAAATTTATAGCTTGTTGGTCAAATATAAACACTATATGACAATAATGCCATTTTAAAATTTCTTTTGAAAATATCAAAGTATCAGGGTTTTTTTTACATAAAATAACATTATATAAATCAAGCAAAATATAATACTAATATAAATTTCCTTCTTGTCCTTGTACTAACGTATAAGGACACTGGTAAATTATAGTACTATAATAAAGTAAAAGAAATTGAATTGTTGATGCTTCATTCTGAGTTGAACTAAAGGAATTAAGAAGGTACGTTTAATAAAGAAGCTGTCAGTCTTAAAAATGATTTCATCTTACAAGGAGCAGCTGGAATGAATTAGATTGCCATCTTCACTCTATACTAAGCACTCTAGCCTATCTATGCTATAAGGTTGTACCAAAAGTTCGTAAACACTTGCAAAAAATAGGAATACCAATATTATTCGCCGTTATGTATAATGTCTTTGTATCACGTATAAAGTAATTATATTATGTATTATTTTTTATTCGCCGTAATAATATTATTCGCCAAGTAATTAAGAAAAACAACGTTTTAAGAAAAACACGAACTTTTGAGACAACCTTATATGTTCCTCTTTGAAATTAAATATTGAAAGGCGGTGGACCTCAAGCGTTTCTCGTCACAGGAGAAAGACGAAGCAAACTTTCTTCAAAATATCTATTTGTGATATCAAAATTTTAAATTATAGATCTACTTGTATTTATATCTAAGAAGATATTTAAATATCTTCATAGTTAACTGAGCTCACTTCCTAGGTTTTGTGACAGAGGTTTACATGTTATCACTATATAGCGTATACCTTTCAAAATGCGTTGAAGTAAATGCCTTTTCATCCCAAGATTTTATCTTCAATTGTTCTGTAGATAATATTCTTCAGTTGACCTATTCAGACATTTATTTATTCTCATCGGCAAAGACGGGTTTGAGTCATCCACCAACATAAGTTTTCCAGCAATCTCTCTTTTATTTTAATTGTTTTTATCATTGTAGTGGGGGGGGGGGGGGGGGGGGTAGATAAAAATGCTTGTGAGCCATGAAGAGCCATGCTCGATGTGTATTATTTGAATATATTCTTATTGTCCTCAGAACTTATGTCTATAGATTTATTAAATGCCTTCTCACCAAGAGAACCAACGGAAATATGTATAGACAGAGCAACCAAATATAATAATAGAGAGGTATAGAAGACTAAGCTGACGAAGTTGCTGGGAAGGTTCACCACTGATTTACATGGCTTTCTCAATATATTTCTCATTGCAGCAAGAATAGAAGGACATTGTCCCGGAAAAGAAACTAGGCGGATCACGCGAATTCTTCAGCGGGAATAAGCGTAAAGCATGCAAATTGGGCCGTACAAGTGGAGGCCTTGGAAATCCATGACGATTTATACGATTTGGTTAAGAATAAAGCTCTAAGAGGAAATATGATAGCCATCCGAACACTAACCAACTTACCAAGCTTCCAAAATCTGAAAAATATCCGTCAAGCAATCCAATGAAAGGAGCTAAAAATGCTGGCGGGGTATTTGTTTCACAAATTGAAAACAACGGTTAACTGCAAGCTTCGAGGTAGCAACGGCAACTTTCGACCAATGCCGCTTCATCGGCATTAGAGCAGAAGCTGGTAAAGTCAACAGTCTACCAGAATACGAAAATGTCCGTCCAAGTGCTAGTTGGTTTATCGAGTGTTGATAAGGCGAACCTTCTGGTAAATAGGGCCTCATGATTGGCAACATACTCCAGATGGTATTCCCATACAGAAATAGGGCGGAAAAATTGTTATCGGAAATCCTACCATCGCAATTAAATATGAGAACATCGTTTCATTCCTGAAGATCTATGGCAAAGTATCTCAGTGACTCACGAGGTGGTTGTGTAGGATGGCCACACCTGAACAACTGGCAACTGGGAGGCCTCGCGCCGAACGGTCCCTTCTTTCTCCACAAGACTAGCCACCAAGCCGTCTGCTATGGCGCCGAGCACCAGCTAGTTGACGTTACAATCAGCGCCCTCCTCGACCATTGCTGCCCCAACATCAGTTTGACATTCCAGCTCCTACCAAGAAGATTTGGGCCAAGACTGCCCCAACCACCGAGACTTTCACCCTAGAGGAAATGGCTTCCTCAGATTACTCAGGAGTAGGACTCATCATTTAAGGAAATATTATGGAGAGTAAAAGTCCACAAAGAGATCACGGAGCTAGCAGATGGAATTCTTCAGAATCGCGATGACGCATGTCGAGGACAAGACCTGAGCTCTATACAAGAGGCTTACTAACTTTAGGGCGGCTTGTAGCCGCTGATGTGATCTAGACGTCCCTTTAGTAAAGGATTCACCCGGTGTGAATTTTCTAAATGTACATAATACTATTTGTAGGTTTTATATACCGTTGACTAGAAGTCAATAAAAGTTGTCCGTTGTAATTTTCTACTTCTCTCTTAGCTCTCCACGTCTCAAATTACCCAACACATCTATAAGTAAGGTATTTGTGTTCCTGAAGCACAATTGTGCCACCCGCTTGATCTTCCTCTGCAGAAACATTAAGCTCTACAGAACTTAAATGCTGAGAAAATTCTCAAATAATACAAACATATATATTTTTCTGGGTCCAAAGGTACCAGGCGAAGACCTATTCAAATGTGTTTTGAATCTCTTTCTAAATATTTTGTACACAATGAGGCATTGGGCCTCATTTTTATTTTATACTTCTACGTAAAATTCGTGAAAAATATTTTTCTTTATAAAAAAAATGGGTGAAAATATATATTATATATTTTTATAAAATACTTTATATTCTCAGTAGGAGGGAAGGTAAAATTAGGCAACTGCATCTCTCCGATATTTTATAGAATTATTCAAGAAAGCACAATAAATACAAAGAAAAAAAATGGCGCTTCGAAATGTAGGGGATGAGTGGATTCACTTGGTCTCCGGTCATTTATATTTACATACTACATTTGAAAGTATAAAATATAGTAGGTGCTCCTGCTCTGTGTCACCTGGATTTCTTGCCTACCTTTTTGTCCAAAATGTGATTAGTATAATATTGGCGCCATATTTAGAGGGGAAATTTATACACATTTTTAACGCTACCCTTTTTTTTGTATATTTTTATAAACTTTTTTTTTAAATTCTACTCATGGTGTACCTCTTTTCTAATTTACAATGTATAAGTTTCTATATCAATATAGAATATAGTTGACATCTCGCAAAGGTTAACGCGACAAGTTCAGAAGATTCCGTGTTCAAATCCTAACAGGTTTGGTTTGAAAAACGCCATGACAATTTCATATCATATTTCGAGATAGATTTTCGCTACATAAATCTATTGCGTTTCGGGCGGCTAGACATCTCATCACAATCATATTTCTATTCGGGAAAGAATGCAAATTTATAGGAAATAAATTGTTTGGGTTAGCCCGGGATGGAACAAGGGATGCAGTTTGATGGCATATAAATAAAAGACATTGACATTCCATGGGGCATGCCTGTAGGTGTCATGTAGTGAATGTCACTAAACCTCTGAAATGATCAAAGCTGAAGTCCGGTCCAATATAAATAAAATGTATGAGTGGCTATTTATAAAGGTCCTTGTATTAACTAGGTGGATCTTCAAGCTATTCTCCACACAGTGAGTTGAGAGGAATGCGAAACAAGTACAAAGAGCATATAAATACCTATGGTCAAAATAAAGTGATTAGGTGTAATTAATATTTCTGTTAAGAGACATCTTAATGATTTAGTATCGCAGTTCGCGCTGGTTTTTGGTAGAAAATTGGAGACATTCGGTGTCAGGTGGATGTAACAGAGTAGTAGATCCCACCAAGGTCAAGGCAATCAGACCGACATTATCAGGGAGGTCAGAGCGCAGGAAGCTCGTATCTACAGGTCACGGCATCTGGAGATAGCTCGCTGGAAATGTATATATTTATAATTTAGCTTTGATACAGCCGGCTACACTGCTGCGTTATATAACCGTTAGAAAATGGATACAGTTATAATTCATACAAGTCTATAATAGTTTAGAATTTCATACCAGATGGCACGCATCATAATTCATCTTTAGCTGTATGATACAAGTGGGCCAACTGGCAGCACCGTTAATGTCGCTCTTTATAACCGTTGGAAGGTGAATATAGTTATAACTCATCTTTGGCTGTATGATAAGAATCTGCAAAAAGTCAGTGCTTATTCTATCGCCTATAACTGTTTATTCAGTAACTATTAAGAAAAATGCACACATTCGAAGACATGCTACGAAGGAGATACTCATGTATCTCATCTTAAGGCATCTCTAAGATATTAGGTGTTGTGATTTAGAGATGTATACAGAGTTTTCTTTATGCTCCCCCCAGGTTCTCAAAAGTTCCACGATAATCACACTGAACCTTATGTAGTGTTGGAAAGCCGAGTTATTTTCAACTGTAGAGAGGTCTTAAGTATTTGCTTTCTGCGACCAGAACAGGGATCAAACTTCGAATGGAAGCATCTTTTTGATCAACAGACCCCATGGGTCGTCTGAGTCTTATAGAAAACTTACCTCCTCTCTTGGTACCTGCTGCTGGAATATAATTAAATCTCGGAGCTTGTGTTTTGTATATTTTATGATACAACAACTGAAAAAAAGGGTATATCTATGGACATGTGGTGCGCTTGAACAACCAGAAAATGCAACCCTCTTTGCCCATCTTAGCCTATAGTACGCATGCTATTTTAGGGCATTTAAAGAATAAAAAAACATTTTTTTAAAATTTAAAGTAAGACTAGTATTGTTTTATAAACAAATCTTTAATTGAAAAAACAATCCAGAACATCTGGCTTATGTTTTTGACTCATCGGATAATTGTTGGCGTTTAACCGTAATGTCAGTTTATGTGGGCCCAGATCCCCCGGGGCATAAAGCCCTCGGCTCCCCATAATTTGTACGCCCCACGCACGGTGCATCTGGCAGGCTCTTCTCATTTTACGAGCGTGAACTCGACGCCGCACACTTCCAATTTACGGTGGAGTTTATTATCTCGCCTCCACATTTCTGCCAAATAGTCCGGCCCTGAATTGATCTCCGTTTAGCAGCGCTTTCCAACGTGATACTCAACTGGGAAGCCAACTGTGTCGGATTAATATGGATTGTCCAATAAAATACTACTTGTTGAAATAACAGAATCATATTTCGTTCTTTTATATTGCCAAATTATCAGTGAGTTTAGAAAGTCAAGCCACTTGAAAATCATTTGGTATTTATAGCTTAGCTTGGTTAGAAGAAACACATAATTTTGCACTTAAACCAATGCCCATTTGTAGATTTGACATTCAGGCTCGGGCTGGTATCTTGTCTTGGAGAATTACATTGAAGATTATTGGACTCTTTACCCTTAGCAGAGGTCATATTTTAACGTATATATATATTTATTAAAAATTAGAAAGCATATTTATTTATATGCTACAGAATATAACCGAATTTCTTCAATTATTAGCTGCCTAGTTTTATAATGCAATATATACTTGTAAAATATGTTGAAGCGTTTATTTCAAATTTGAATAAACTAAGATAGAAGTAATTCATTTAATATGCCAGAAAAGTTTATGAATATGATAATAATAAACTCCTTATATATATATATTAATGATATTTATAAAAAGTGTATTCTAGATTTTTATGTAAACAATATTCCACTCAACGGCTTAATTTCGTGTTGCAAAACCAAAGAACCAAAGATATGGATGAATGTATCATAATGCGGCTGACAGGATAGTTACAAGACTTTCTCTAAGTTACTTTCCATTGAATTCATAGTTTACCATATATTTTCAATGAAAGTTTGGTTTAGGACCAGATTTTAAACCTAACAAATGCAGAATAAATAGTTAGTAAAGTTTTAAGCAAATTTTCTAACGAAGCAAGCATAGAGTTGGCTCACCGAACCAGACGTCCACCGCCCCAATCAGGCGAGTGCGGGCGGTCAGCTGCCCCCGGATCAATGGGCTAACACGGTTATTCCCTCCCGGGGGGCCGCACCCCTCACAAACACCGATATTGTGTCCCCGGGCCGCGGCAAACTCATAACAACGCCGAGTCAACACGGTCACCGCTGCACAAACTCCCTTCCCTTATTGTTTCTGCCGTCTCGAAACAGCCGATCCAAATTAAACAAAACGGAAGGCATGTTGACCTCTCTGTGATCCACCAAGTTCTGTAATAAAATGTTTTAAGAAAAGGTATGCTTGGGAATGACCAGAATGCTGTTATACGTTATTTCGGCCATAGTTGAACGCACTATATTCTCTGACACCTTCTAGTGGCAGAAAAGTTTTGGAAACATTTGATTCGATAGCGTATTCCCAATTTTGAGGGCACTCGCGTCCCAAAATATGACAAATCTTTCTATATAAGGAGAAAATTTCCCTCTTTAGAGAGAGACAGAGTTTCTTAATTTTTTTTTGCTGTGTAGGAAAACAAGTAATTTTAATTAAATATAGTTTACGCTAATAATTGAATTTTTATTTCAGAAAAGGCGTCTTTAATCTAAATAATGATAAAATGTTTATGGTTTTGTTTGTGTGTGTTTATCCTTTTGTACATCTTATACATCTCTCTCCAAATATTTGAATTATCTGAATGAAATATTTATACGAGATATAGAGATATAAGTCTGGAAGAAGTCTCACTGTAATAGCTTCGAGTTCAAAATATGCAAATTAGTACGATAATTGATAGATTTGTATATTTCATTTCAAACGTAAACAAAAGGCGGAGCTTTTTCTGTCCCGTAATTGGAGGCGGGAATGCCCGGATCACCCTGTACGCCGTAGTAAAATGAAGTCGGTAGTAAAGCTATTCTTTGCTTCTATCAAATGTTAAAACTATAGTAAAATATAATGAAAGTGGTGCCGTCACTCTTTGTATAATTTCTACTTAACCATTGTTATTATATATGAAGAGAGAGAGAGAGTTTAAAGAAATTAGTTATTACCATAATCTTTTTGTGTTTTCTTCAAGAGGTTTTAAGATCAATATTAATTTTTACCAAAGGTTATATAAGAAGGTATTAATGATTTTATTCGTTAAAAAAACTACTAATGTAATGTAAAAAACTACTGATAACAATATACTGTACTATAATAGATGAATAACCCGGCTTCGCCCGAGAATTCCCCCGAATGCAATTTCCTTCATACTGAAAGTACATCAATAATAAATAGTAGAAGGGCCATAGAATAGCAATACAGAAGTAACACATAAATCACAGGCAAAAAGTGTGTGTGATGGCAAAAATTGTATTATATTAGTGTTTAGGTATTTGATTTAATTATTTTGCAATCCATTTAGTTATTTCAAAAATCAATATAGTTTAAATATATAGATGACAGCTTTTCACCCAACCCCGAGGTACCCGCCCCAGCGCATTAACCCTTGAAATTGCCTGCAGTTGAGTGAGTGACTGCGATGGATATTGACTGAGATTCCCATATTCTCAGTAAGAATAAGAAAAAATAGGTTTATAAAAAAAATAATCTAAAATACTGGCATATAAATATTTTTCTGTAAAAATAAAAAAGCACATAGAAATTAAGCAAACATGTGTTATGTTATCGCAGTAATGACTGCGACTGCATTTTTAAACGATTTTATTAAAGATAAATAAAAAAAAAACAAAGGCCAGAACAAAAATTAATAAAAATACGAAAGCCATTATTCGCATACAGTAACGCTAATTTTGTAAAGTTTTTTCAAAATTTCATTGCGTGCGCTTACCGTAATTTAGTAATATAAATTCCTCTCTCAATGCTCAATACTTTTGTAAAAAAATTAACAATCGTATAAAAAGATATTAAAAAAAAAAGTACGCAAGCAACTTGAAAAAAAAAATGCAGAACGCTCATTGGTCGCTTAATTGGCCTGGTGTTGTTACTTCGCCTCGTATTTGCTACGCGTAAAAAAAGTTATTTAAATGAAAAAAAAAAATGAATAGCCCAAAAATACTAATCAAAATTTAGCCGAAAAATTTCTTCAGGCTTATAAAAAGCGACATGCATAATTTGGTACCAATTGGTTCAGTAGTTTTTGAGTTTATCGCGAAACAGACAACAGACATTTGACTTTTATATATAAGAAGAAAGATAATAAAAGTACATATTGTGTTGGGATACATTTTATATAGTTAGCGGTTATTATTTTATATTATTTTTATTAAAAAATATATTATCCATAAGATCCTCCTATATATTGAACGTATTCGGTAAAATGACGAAGAACCTATGAACCATTTTAACAATCTATCTATTAAAGCTCCTCTATTAGAATTACTATCAATTTGTTATCTAATCAAACTTCATACGTTTCAGTGTATCAATTGGAGTTTGCATAAATCGTTGTGTAGGACACCAAGAGAATTCAATCACTCTGCCACCCACATTGATCACAGGGAATTGGCATGAGGAAAAATTGCGACAGAATCTGGGAGCTTCGTGTGAATAACTGCTTTCTTTGTCATCCAGACGTCGTCATGACACCATATAGAACACGTGACTTTGAATGACATTCTCGTACAGAGGGAGAGGGTCATTCTATTCTTCACTATGGAGCTCCAATTTTGCCAGCAATACAAATACCACTGGACAGAAACTCGGGCCATGCAGAATTTCACAGAGATTTTAATAGTGTTAAAGAGGAATTCATTAAGGATCGGTAAATATAGAGAATTATTTCCCCTTTCCATATTACTAGCTGTACATTCCTATATATATATATATACTGCCCATAATAAAATAGTAAGGGTATTCAATAGAGATGATGCAAAACGGAATAGTATTTATTAACTTACTATAATGTTGTATGAATAGTCAGAGGTGGTCGTTCGTATTTCTACAGCCTATAATCGTCAAGAGATTAATCAATAAGGAATGGTGGTAGAAGCTTGAGTGATTCTTACTTATATAGAATCAATTTGTATGGAATATGAGGTATATGGCTTGATATATTTATAACGAAAATATGTTTAAAAAATTGACTTTTCCTTTTTTATTTTTATTGATTTAAGAATATTTGGTTCACGGCTCACACTACCTCACCCGGGCTAGTTGGCGTTCGACGCTCCCAGTAAGCGGGTTATGACCTATCGTTACTCCAATCGTATTTTGTTTTCTGGACAAGTGTATGCCGACTTAAAAGTCGATTTATAAACTTGGCTCCGTTATGATTCTTGCTGTTAAACATTTGTGGGTGTTTATTTGAATATTAGGAAGGTTCACATATCAGCAAATCACAATTTTTCTTCTATCCATTCCATTACTTCAACCTATTCTTCATTATCCTCTCTCTCTCTATATATATTTTATATATATAATTTCTGTGAAGACTCCACGGTCTGCCTGCACTGTCTTCGTAGTCCTACAGCTCTAACTGAATTTTTTCCATGGCATTCACACGGAATGGTGGACAGAGATAATACCTCTTACCTGGTCGTAAGAAACCTTTGGACGAGGTAATTGCCGTGAATACGCCATGGCTGGTCGTTTATATTTCAACAACCCCTCTCTATCTCTATTTCCAGACTCCGCGCGTGTGTTTTCTCAGCTGGAGCCTCCCAGTGCACGGAAGCTATGTTGGCTCCGCATTCCGAACATGATCGACGGTGTCAACATGCGGTCCGCACAGGGTTGAACATGCTCGTGCCTGCTCTTGTTCTCGCTACTATGTTTTCTTTCGGATTGTAGCTCATTTTAGATGAGCGGGCCCACCCACCTCTTCAGCCACACGTTCCGGTCCAACAACGGACTTCAACCCGCGACTCCACCAAAATGGATAGGAAGATTTAAATGCATATTTTAAATCAAGGCTAATTGAGAATATTTGCATTGGTATTGTAATTTGTACATCTCTCTTTGGTAGAAGGCGGGGGAACATTCTAATGGGATGACTAAACACAAAAGAGGACCGAATGAAGCCAGAGAGAATAAGTTTTCTACTTCATTCTTGTGGTGAAGAAGGGCACCCTCGTGTTATTTTGGAGCAGAAATCGCCCCAAAAGACGAATGAGCCTAATTTATTTAGCCAACGGTATAGACGGGAGAAGGCAGTAGCAAACTATTTCTAAAAACTATATGGACAGCATATCTAATCTACACACCGAACCGGCTGTCGCGCAGGATAATCAGAGCCGCGTTTTTGAATTAGGAAGAGGATCTTGTCCGTAAATAATTTATAGTCTCGACCAACACAAATAAGCTATAAAATTGGGACTTGGAATGTAAGAAGTATGAATTAGGGGAAATTATATATAGTCAAGAAGAAATGAAAAGGACAAATTCAGACTTCCTAGGCATAAGTGAGCTGAAATGGACTGGAAGTGGAAAATTTACTCGGAGAAGTTTACAATATATTACCCAAGGAGTGAAACCCACCAAAAGAACGGTGCGTGTAGCGATTATCCCTCAAAATAGATAAATATAGATTAGTGAATTCAACCCTGTGAGTGAAAGAATTTATTTTAATCGAGTCCTATCAACCACCCCTCCCAGCAAACATCAACGTTATACAAATTAATGCACTCACAACTGAATCACAAGACATGACACTCTAAGTGTGCAAGTAAACTCCACTCTGGCACTTTGTAAAGTGCAGAGCCGAAGTCTAGGAGTGAAGTATATTGACAATCGCGAAAAACTTTCTTCCTAATTATTCTAAATGGATAGGTGAAACCTCAATTTTGAATAAATCGGGAGATTCTTTAATTTCATTGTCTCCATATGGCTTTTCCCCTCTATAACAAAAATGCTGGTCATTGAAGAACCCAAAGTAGTTCTATTCTCCCCCAGAAACTCACGAAACTTAGAAAGGGTATTTAAACGTATCGTAAATTTAGTAGAAAGAAAGAAGCAAAAGGTCAACAGCACAAGAACAAATGATTCTGTCCTAGTTGAATATTAGTTTTTCATTTCTCGGTCTCCAAAATGGGTCCTAATCGAAGCCACCCAAGTTTACATGGAGGAGCTCGTTACAAGTTTTAAGTCGGTTGTTTGCCCAAGTTAAGTCTCAATCAGCCAGTTGTCGCCCCCCTCCGGTAATTTGATAAGGCCCCGGTGGGCAGGCAATCAGCCGCACACGGCAACACCTTGTCCATTTCTGAAGGATGCACACAGCATTGAAGATCATTTACATTGCTAATTTTCACTCTATTCGACTATAAGAAACAGATATTGAAAAATTTAAGCAACGACTCCAAACCTTTGCATTTTGCTGAAAAATACCCTTTTCATAGTAGCCGAATAGAGAACATATATATGTATTTAACACGTAGAGTAGCGGAAGGATGGTATTCATACAACCAAAGCGGCACCTCTTTCTTTTAAAAATCCATTGAAACATTTATTTTTGTCTATCACCCTAGTGCAGAACGTAAAGTTGGTGGTAAAAGTTGGCTTTTGACGAAATTTGCTAAAGCTGGTGATTTGACATTCTTTATTACCAAATATTTAAAGGGAGAGGTTCCTCTTTTGGGGTATTATGGGAGAAAAATAAGAAGAGGTTTTGTGTGTGTACAACAAACTATGGTAGTAGATGGGGGTGGTTTGTATAAAGCAAATCTACAATGGACGGTCAATAAATAATGCACACAATGACATAATGAAAATATTTAAATAATAAAAAACATGCTTTCTGATTAAAATTAATATTCCTCTCATTTTATATATGCAAACAAAATTAAGATAACTTTTTATTTTTTCATTTATGCAGGACTGAAAAGTAAACACAAGAATCCGAAAACGATCGGTGATGGAGTTCCTGTTCAAGTCCTGAGACATTTCAGTCACTGCAATCACTCGATGCTAATGTCTGTGTGTGGAAACGAAGCCATGGATAGAGGCGCAATGCAAAGTAGAATTCAGCGCCACTAGACTGGTGAATTTTATATTAGTGATAAAGGCCAGGTAGACCAACCTCTGATGTGATGGACCAAAGCTTTGGCTCTAGCGGAGGAATCGATCAAGGATAACCGGACAATGCAGACTTATTAAATAATTTAAAAAACTCCCCCTGCCTAAAACCTAGTGATTTTAAACTTATTAATGTTTTTGGATATCGAAAATTATGCTCGTAAAGGTTGCCAAAACCTCTAACAAGAGAAATGATACACATTCGGAAAAAGATTCGCTTAGACCTCATGGAGACCTTTTCTTAGGAACTTTCTGATGTTTTTTAAAGTGTTATATAACATATGACAAGACTTGAATTTATCATTATGATCATACTTCAGAATTTCAAACAATGCAATGGACAAAAAAAACAGAACATCGCAGGTAAAGAAAAACCAAGGTAAAAATCATTATCTCTGTCTTTGGGACCAAAAGGGGGTGATATTCATGTATATTTTTAAAATGAATTCTTCTATCAACAAAAAAAAAATAAAGGTATTACAAATTATGAGAGAAGATAAAAATATCAGTTAAAATAAGAAGACCCAAACTTTCTAAATCAAATTTAATCAAGATAATGCGAGACCTCACACGGTGTACCTGACTTGGCGTAGATTGCAGAGTATGAGTGGACTTTGATGCTCAACCCTGCGTATAGCCCTGACATGGCACCTTCAGACTTCTAATTGTTTGTACGATTAAAAAGTTTTTTTACGTTGTAAAACATTTGAAAATGACGGAATTTTACTCCAAGCTGCTGGAGGGTAGTTCAGAGAATTGTATAAAGTGTTTTCCACGGTGCTTTTATAAGTTGATAGCAACGCTATATAAAATGTGTACAGAAAAAAAAGGTGGATATATTGAGTGAAGGTATAATATAAAGGACTGTTATTAGTTCTTCTATACATAATTTCAGGTTTGTCAATAACAGGTTATTACTCTTAAAATAAGAATATTAAGCCTCCAGGGAAAAGTTTCTTTTTAAAATATTTTTATTTAAAAATCTCTCAAGCTTTCGGGCAAGAAAGCCTTTCTACGGGAGAAAATACAGGGTGATCCAAAAGTCCCGCACTATTTTAAAAATTAATAACTCCGCGAATATTTGCGCTAGAGCAATGCGGTAAACACCATTGTATTCAGGATGCAATGGGATTTTTTATGGCAAATAATGAAAAAATTCGAAATTGATTTTAGTTACAATTTTATACGCCAGATGGCGCTCTACCAAAATCAGAGATTCAGCGGCCAAATTGTTTGATAAATTGAAAAATATAACTGATCGACACGTATTTTTCCTTTTTGAATACCAGGAAAGAACCCTAATAACATCAAATAACAAATTAATAAAACACCACTTCGCCAAAAGTATGAAGAATTGTTTAACGATTTTAAATACAATCAGAGATATGTAAAATAGGTAAATGCAAATTAAAACATGTAGCAAAATATTTATTTTTATATGAGGTTTTGTGAAATAGATTGAATGTTTGAAAAACACTGCTGATATCAATACACGAATTTTTGATATGTTAATATAGTACCAAAAATTATGATGGCACTATTAATAGGATTTCTTGCTATAAGAAATGTGTAGTTTCTTGACTGATTGGCGACCCTTGACTATTTAACTGGATATTTGTCATGATCCAACAAATGAAATATAGAGGGGAGTGACAAAATATATTTGTCGTACTTTATTCCAAATATCCTATGGGCTTGTCAAATGTTTTCATTGTTTATTATACTGTACACAATTTTAAAAATGTGTCCCCTCAAATAAAAATAAATTTTAAATCGACCTTTTGCGTTGAAAAACGTGGTAGTAAAATCATTTTGTATTATTTTTTTTCACAAAATTTCTAAAGTTATTGGTGTACAGAAAATATTCCTTATGCTACATGTATTTCTTATGTATGTATTTCTATGTTATCTATTATCTATGTATTTCTTCTAATGAGCGAAAAGCGAAAAACTAAACATAAGGGGTAAAATTGTGTGTACCAGTGTTATTCGAGAAGTTATAACACTCTGGTTTGCACGACATAATATGTGAGCAAATGACAAACAAAATATTACTGTTCACAAAAAAAAAAAAGAGTCAAAATGTGAGGACAGCATTTATTATCCCCATATCCCAACACAAAGAGCTGCAAAATATTGATAGATAATATAATACATGGCGGCTTATACAACACATGAGGTAACTGCCTTCTCTCTTGTATTAGGTCACAATCCTTGCTCAATGTGGCACCCTTCATTCTCAATCACCGCCTGCAGACGATAAATGACAGAATGGACAGCATTAAATAACATATCTGTTAAATTGATAAAGCATGCCATCTTATAGAAGCCTTCAACATGGCCAATGTGGTAGGCCAGCATCGATAAACACACGATTTAATGTATCCCCATAAAAAAAATCGCAAGGCGTCAAGTCTGTTGATCTTGGAGGCCACTGGTATATAAAGTGGCGACCTATCACACGATTTTCACCGAACGTATCCTTCAGCAATTGTTTGGCACCTCGGGAGATATGAGGAGGTCCTCCATCTTTCATGAATGTTATTTCGCTTAGTGCTTTTACCCTGCAATATGGGAATACCCTTTTCTCATAACGTTCACCAGTTACAAAAACGGTTTTAAAAGTTCTTCCATTGATTTTTCAAAGAAAAATGACCCAATAATAAAAGAAGTGAACCCACACAAAACTGTAACTCTAGGCTGGTAAAGTGGCATTTCTGTGAAAATCCTAGGGTTTTCTGTTGCCCAAATGCGGCTGTTTTGAATGTTAAATTCTCCGTTTAGAGAAAAGTGAGCATAATCTGTCCACAGAACATTCGACAGCCAGTTTTCATCAATATCAATTTGCCGGAAAACCCATGCAGCGAATTCTTGACGCATCTCAAAATCACCAACTTTCAGCTCGTGAAGCGTCTTCGGATATCACAATCATACTTCGGCGAATTTAACGCCAAAAGTTCAATTCGGGGATCACCTGTCCAGGATAACAAAAGTCAGTAGGTTGAGGACATGCTAACCGACCTCGACCTTACACCGTTAAATAACGGAGAGAACACCTATCTATCTAAGTCCACAGGCACAGAATCCGCAATAGACATCACAGCGATAAATTACAACATCGCACCCACAACACAATGGAAAATCCTGAGAGGTGCAATCAGTGACCACAGACCAATTTTAACAACCCTAAACTTCAAAATTGAGAATGTCCATTAGAATAAAAGAACATGGAACTTTAGGAAAGCCGACTTGAAAAAAATTCACAGAAAAGCTTGAAGAACTGTGCAACGAAAAATTGAATTACAGAACGCTTGACAAAAGCTTGGAAAAATTCTCTTCGAACATTTAAAAAGCTGCAAAAGAGCATCGATAACTAGAGGTAGACGTAAAGACCTGTGGATACCTTACTGGAAGGACCACAACATCGAGGCAATGATTTCAGAGAGAGAGACAATATCAATGGACTTCTTAAAACAAATAAATCAGAAAGGAACTCATTGAAATTATTCACAAAATATAACAAGAAATTTGGATATTCAAACAAGAAAAATGGCAGAATTCTGCGAAAAAAATGGATCCAAGAAAGGACAGCCAACACTGGAATATAATTAGAGTGTTAGAGAACAATCAAAACCACCACCAATCCTCCAATACTCTAACCGATATGAATAGAACAGCGAGAACGAGAACAAACAGATGGCTGACATAATTGCTGAATATCTTTCAAGCACTTCCATACTCAACTATACGAATGAAGACAGGACTCTAAAAATAATATAAACCAGTTAGTTAAAAAGCAAGAAACTTCCATCAACAAGATATTTTCTCGAGAGAATTCACACTGAATGAGCTAAACTCATCAATAAAAAAATCCAAGAGGTCACCAAGAGATAATCTAATCTCTGGTCAAATGATTAAACACTTTGAAGTCAAAGCTAATAATCAACTCCTACGAATACTGAACATTTCATGGCAAACTGGTAAACTACCAAAGAATTGGAAGATATAAATTATAGTGCCAATACTGAAGCCAAACAAAGATGCCAAGGAATACAAGAACTATCGGCCAATTGCTCTCGCCAGCATACTTTGTAAAATGCCAGAACGAATTATCCACTCTAGGCTCATAGTCTGGCTCACAAAAAAAATAATAAAATAAACCTCTACCAAACGGCCTATAGATCCCAGCACTGTACAACTGATCAACTGTTCTACTTCTGTCAATCAATAATAGATTATTTCCGGGAAAAACCGCCAAAGAAGACCACGGCTATATTCCTTGATATGACCTCAGCTTTTGATCGAGTGTGGAGGGAGAAATTACGTGAAAAGCTGCACAACATCGGAGTAAGAAGAAAAACCTTAATCTGGATTGCAGACTTCTTAAGGGGAAGAAGGTTAAAGGTTCGGGTCAATGGAGAATATTCCAAGGAAGGAAAAACATGGGCTGGTGTACCTCAGGGATCTGTGCTCAGTCCTCTACTCTATCTGCTATATATTAACGACATACATCCTTACCTCACTGAAGACACAAAGGTTGCCTGTTATGCAGATGATAAAGCCATATGGCACATAAGTAGCAGCATAGAAAAATCGTAAAAGATACTGAAGACATCAATGAGAGGACTGGAGAAGTGGGCAATGGAACTCCAAATGACCATAAACTCAATAAAACCAAACCTATGCGTCTTCTCCACTCCCAGGAAAAAAGGCATAAATATAACCACAAAATAAGCATAAACAAACAAATAATTGATAAAATTATAAATCCAAAATACCTAGGTGTGAAACTGCAGTCCTGGATCTTTCCAGTTGGTCTCGAGGACCACGCCATCACCATCTCCTCAGCGGCGAAGTCCGCGATCTACGTATTTATCGAAGATCGCAAAATGCGTATGTCGCTGGAGACCCACTGGCGATTCTCCACCAAACTCTGCAGCGCTGGCAGAGGCGCCATATTCATTGTACATAGTGTATATAATGCATATTATCTTTTTTTAATAGTGCAGACTGTGTATGTATTGACAAGATGTCAACAAAATTATTTTAATTATTATTTATGAGAAATTTTAATTTTCATAGCACATAATTAGCACTTCAAATAGAGCTATCAGAAAACCAAACATTCTGAGAAGGCTATGTGGAACAAATTGGGGAGCAAAACCCAGAATTCTCAGAACAACATATACCACCTTAATAAGACCGATAATGGAATATGCAACACCGGTCTGGGCTCCCTCAAGCTCATCACTAAAAGTAAGACTAGACAGTGTTCAAGCAAAAGCGGCCAAAATAATCACTGGTGCTGTTCCATCCACCAACAATGAGAAAATTCAGAGAGAATGTGTTCTAGACCTACTCGCTCGAAAGCAGAAGACAAAATAAAAAACAACTTGGATCGGCACTTCGGAAACGAGGAACCAGAGGACGAGATCTCTCTGAACACTTGTGGTTTGGTGGATCCGCCCTTTTCTGAGAATGAGGTGAAACTGACGGCTTTCAAGTTCGGGAAAAGGAAATCTTCTGGTCCCGAAGGGATCGATAACATGGTCGTGAAAGCCCTGGTAAGGATGCACCCATCGCTTCTTTCCAGGTTATTCAATAAGTGCCAGGACACTGGTACATTTCCTGAGGCATGGAAGGTTGCCCGAGTAGTGCTTCTCGAAAAGTCTGGTAGAAAGGGTAATTCTCCTAATGATTATCGTCCGCTTTCTTTACTAGTGTGTCTAGGTAAGGTCCTGGATAGCCTACTAGCTCAGCGACTGAAGCACTGGCTAGAGAGTAATGAGCTCCTTTTCTCTTTCCAACATGGTTTTAGGGAAGGGAAGTCCACAACCACAGCTCTGAACGAGGCGTTAGAGGGGGTTGAGATGGGCTTAAATAAGGGTGCTTGGGTTCTTTTCGTGGCCCTGGACATTGATGGCGCGTTCAACTCCATGAGCTGGAACAAGTTGATGAGAAATTTGATGGACATGGGTTGTCCTGATAATTTGTGCAGCTTGATTCGTGACTTCCTGAGGGATAGACGGATTAGCCTCAGTTTTGGTGGGCGGAAGTTGGAAAGAAACTGTGCTAGGGGTTGCCCCCAGGGCTCTTGCTGCGGACCTATTCTGTGGAATATCCTGGTAAACACCGTTTTACAGGAGGAGCTCCATGAGGGAGACAGGCTGGTTCTCTATGCTGACGACCAGTTCCTCATCATTGAGACTGCTTCGAGAGCGAAGGCTGAGAAGTGTGTTGAAACTTCTCTCCAAATTTTATCGATCTGGGCCCATGACTCTGGCCTTAAGTTCAATGTCTCCAAAACTAAAGCCCTCAGCTTTAAGCCTAGGGACATAAGAACTAAAAGGAAACACAAGCCGGCTATCCGGTGGAAGGACGGAGGGTAGCGTTTGTCAATAGGATGACCATCCTGGGGGTGGTCATTGATGACAAGATGGGTTGGCAATACCAGGCGGAGGAGATGGTGGCGAGAGGCAGGGAGGCGTTGTGCAGGCCTGTCCTGGTTGGCCCTCAACAGGGGGGGGGGAGAGAAGGAGGGTATTATTTTTAGGAACCTCTGCCTCTCCTGTGTCGAGCCAATCTTGCTATATGCTTTCGGGGCTTGGAAGCGCCGAAACAGGGATCAGAAGGTAGCAACAACTCTAGAGAGAGTGCAGAAGACAGCGGCACTCAGAATCACAGGGGGATATCGCACTACCAGCAGTGAGGCCTTTTTGATCCTCGCTGGACTTATTCCCCTGGGATTGAAACTAGAGGAGGAGACCATCAGACAGAAGATCTGGAAGAAAAGGGAAGATGCCCTGGGACTTTAAGCGGGGGCCCTGGAATCGAAGAGGGACACAAGGAAGCCTCCGCAGTGGTTGCCAAAGTGGAATTGGAGTCCTAGAGGGCCGACAGGGATTGGCACGGAGGTTTTCACTGATGGTAGTAAGTCTGGAACCAATACTGGAGCTGGGGTAGTGATATACACTAATGGAGAGCTGATCTTCCAAGAAGGTTTAGCGCTCAGAGTGGACGAATTGGTCTTTTCAGCCGAGCTGGTTGCGATCAGGGTAGCCCTCAGAGTGTGTGCCGAGAAGAACTTCAGCCCGGACCGCCTCTATTCAGATTGTATGTCGGCCCTCGTCGTTATCAATCTGGAGAAAGGGCAACTCGCGCATCAAATAATCCAGGAGCTGGAGATGATGTCGCGGGCTCCGGAGCTCCCTTGGTTTAGGAGACACAGCCTCATCGAAGGTAATGAGTTCGCAGACAGGATCGCTAAGGCAAGATGCTTTAGAGGTAGATCACTGAGGACCCCAGTGACCAAGAAAGAAGTTTATAGGAGGATCAGGGGTCACGTCCAGGACTTATGGTTGGACAGATGGAGGAACAGTGTGAAGGGGAGAGAGGTATTCAATGGGGTAACAACACCCAAGTACCTCTGTAAGGTAATGTCCCACAAACTCATTAGGGTAGTTCGGGACATGGGCTCTCTTCCCTAAGTCTCAACAGATTTAAAATTAAGAGAAACCCTGATTGCGTCTATGGAGAAAGGGATGTGAATGCACGCCACTACGTCTTGGATTGTCCAAGGGTAGTGGGTGTGCAGGAAGAGATAAGGAGGGCGAGGGGCGCGATCGAGAGTAAGCTGCTGAGAAATCACAGCAAGCTTCTTGAGAAAGCCCACGACGTGGCAGCTGAGCTTTTCCTCAGCTGTGAGTGAACAGAGTCGACCGGGGGCTGGCTCCCCGCGGTCCCTGCTGGACACAGTAGATAGTTTCCTATTTTGCTGTGATTAAAGAAAACCGGTATAGAAATCCTTCCAGACACGTTGTCTGGGAGGTGGTGTTTCCAGGTACAATGTCCAAGCACTAGCTTGGATACCGTTACTTGGCTTATGAGTTGTGGACTGAAAGGTCTGGGTGGCCATCTGCTTCTAGGGTGTACCAACTGTGCTTAGGTGGGATCCTCCAGTTCTTGTTTATTTTGGCTACTGTTTCTATTTCTTTAAAAGTAAGTTTATTTTTCTGTAGCAAGGGTTCTTTTGTGCCTTTTTTCGCTAGCGCATCGGCAGCTTCATTGCCTTCAATGCTAACATGTAAGGGTATCCATTGAAGGTGAATTTTTGAGGTATTGAGAGTTTTTGGAGATAACCAATTATGTTCCTGCTTACTTTGTCTCTAAGTTCCCCTGTGTGACTCAAGTGTTGTATGGCACTTCTACTATGAGTAAGAATCCATATATCGTGATGTTTAGTATTTCTGATGGATTTTAAGACTTCATAGATGGCTATAAGTTCTGATCTGAAGATTGAGCAAAAATCTGGGTTTCTTCTGTTCATTTTCTCATTGCCATTTGTGGGTTTAATGAGAGAGCCACTGCCAGTGTGTCCCAACTCGTCTCTGCTACCATCGGTATAGATAGTTATTGCATTTTTAGGAATTTTATTAATTATTTCTAATGATAATTGTTTTAAGTATTCTGGATTTTGGTATTGTTTGTTGGTGGGTTCGTTTAAAGTGGCATTAAAAATAACATTTTGTTAGTGGTTCGCATGTAGATATTTTTTCAGCTGAATAATATTTTTCCACTTTATATTTTAAAAATCCATTTCTTTTGGCCAGGTGGAGAGGGCCTTCTTTTTTGAGTCTTATATTGGGTTCCCAAATAAGTATGTAATTGAAAGTTCTGTGTTTATTTTCATAACTCTTGATTTTTTTTAATATTTTGGCAGATTGTAGCTTATTCTATCCTTTAAGGGCATAATGTCTGCCTCGCAAAGTACAATATTATTAGGGCAGGTATTTCGAAGACCTGTAATAATTCTAGGTGCATTAGTTGTATCCTTTCCAGTGTTTTTAGATTTGTTTCAGATGCTGTACCATAGATTTGATATCCATATTCCAAGATAGGTCTCATTAGAGATGTGTAAGTTAATTTTAGTGTTGTTGCTTCAGCTCTCCACTCTTCCTGAAATATATTTCAAGATTTTTAGTCGGTCTCTTCCTTTTCTAACAACTCCTTCAATATGTTTACTGGAGTTAATTTCTGGATCCAGGGTGTAGCCGAGATATTTAGGATGTTTATTATATTGTAATTGTTGTTCTTTCAGAATATATTTGGTCTTATTTTGTATAGTTTCTTATCGTAGTAAAAAGACAGGTTTCAGATTTTTTGGGGGGTTAAATTCTAATTTATGTTTATTAGCAAATTTTTCTAGGTGGAGAATAGTCTTGTTCAAATCTCTTTCAGCTTTTTTCCAGTTAGTGTTGCTGCTCCATAGAATAATGTCATCAGCGAAAAGTCCAATATTGGTTTTATGTGAAAATTTGTCTTCTATGCCTGCAATAAATAGGGTGAAGAGAGTTGGGCTAAGGACTGATCCTTGTGGTAATCCTTGGTACAATTTGAAGGTTTTAGATAGAGTGCCATTATATTTGACCCTGATCTATATATTTTTAAGGGAATCATTTATCCAAGTGATAGCTTTTCCATCAATTTTGAAATGTTTGTATAATTTTGTAATTAACTTGTTTTCCATACCTTATCAAAAGCTTGTGTAAGGTCTAAAAAGCAGCTATGGTGTGGTTAGTTGGCTTTTTGTTTTGTGCATCTTTTACCTTTTGTGTGAAAAATAAGAGTTGGACTATTGTCCCATGTCCTTTCCTAAATCCATATTGTTCTTCTGGTAAGAGATTTCTTGTGTCGGGGTGGTAGGTGAGTCGTCTGAGTATATTTTTTTCCATTAATTTCAGCAAATACTTGTGAGGGAGATAGGTCGGTAGTTTTTTGGGTCATCAGCAGATTTGTCAAGTTTTTTAATGGGAATTATTGTTGCATTTTTACAGTCTTGAGGCAATTTTCCAGTTTTCCAGGAGTTATTGAAAATATTAAGAAGTCTTTCTTTGCCAATTTTGCCCAAGTTTGATATCATTTCGGCCATGGATTCCATCTGGCCCAGGAGTCTTGTTTAGGTCAGTGTTTTCTAATGCATAAGCTAGCTCTTTCATATTGATTTTTTTCATGGAAAATATTATGAGTGCTGGTGACATTTTTACAGTCATGAATAATCTTTCGGGCCTTTTTTCAACCTTGATTTTACTACTTTTTAATATGAATTACCTAAAAGATTGGCAGCAATTTTTTCATTAGTTGCTGGTGTACCATCTGTATTCTCAATCATATTTGGTTTTTCAGTTTGTGGCTGGACTCTGCCAATTTGTTTTGCCAAATTCCAAAGTTTTGTATTTGGGTTTCTTGGGTTCAGGTTTTCATCAAGTTTGTTTCCATTTTTCCCTTTTCACATTTACGTATAATCTTTTTATTTTTGCAATCACAATATTCAGTTCAGTTCTACAATTTGTTTGGTTTTGGGTGCACTTTTTTTGTAGTTCATTTCTTTTAGTTATAAGTGTTTGAATATTTTTTGCTGGTGTGTGTAATTTGGAATCCATTTCTTAATATAACCTCTTGGTATTGAAACTTTGGATGCTTTAATAATGGTGTTTTTCGAAAGATATCATATTAGCCTTTTTGAAGTTCCATAATTTTTCTTAATTGAGCTAGTTTGGTCTTGGTGCTAATTTCTATCAAATTAGGCAAAGTGATATCACTTTCAAAACCTTTTAATTTTGCTATTTGCATTGTGGAAAATGTCAGATAGTGAAAACTTATATCAAGGGTTTGTGCAGTATTATAGCTGTAGGAATGATGGGTAGGATTCCCTTCATTTAAGCACATGAGAGAAGGCATTGTCGTCAAATATGTTTGATAGTATTTTGCCTCTTGGGTTTTCGAGGTCTAATGTGTTTGGAAAATTAACGGTTATGTCCTCATAGTACAAATTATTGATTTAAAATGCTAGGCCACCCCCTTTAACAGCATTATCAGATGGATCTTCAGACCTTACCCTGAGTAATGGAGGGGCCGGAATTACATAATACTGCAAGATGGAACAAACATACAAAATCAAAGAAAGGAGCAGGACAGATTTCGTCAAACTTCACTTGTGAACTGACAGCTATCTGGAAAGCCCTTGATGTATGCCTTAACCAACCATCCCTGCATCAAGCAAAGGAATTTTAATATACAGCGACTCCATATCCGCTCTAGAAGCATTCAGAAGGGCAATACTAAAATCACACAGAAAATACACTCGTTACTTACCCAACTGGAACCATTGGAGAATAACTGCATTCTACATTGGATTCCTGCCCATGCTGGGATCGGGGTAATGAAATGGCATTTGAATTGGCAAAGGAAGTCAGAAAGTTGAGCCAAGGAAAGAACAAATGTCATTATTTGACGCTGATTCTTTGTCAGAATACAAGATAATTAAACAAAAAAATAAGAAAAGATCAAAATGCGAAATAAACTCTGAGAGAAAAATGACAAAACTATAACAAGATCTTAGAACAAAACACTATAAAGGAATGACAATACATCCAGATGGCACAAGAACCTATAGGGCATGCAACAATTGTTTTGGTGTGGAACTTACACCTACCCACATATTCTCATGTCCAGCAAGGCCGCAGCCTTGCAGAAATTTGACATAGACCCAGAGCAGCAGCTTTACACACCCAAGATAGTGGACATTGCTGCTGATGTGATGGAGGTGCATGGTACATCTGAGGCTCTTTATTGACACGACAACAACAACGGCATTCCAGAGTAAAATAAATTATCAGAGTTAGATACATATTTTTCAAATGAATTAAAATAAATATAATCGATACTGAGTGAGAGTTGAATTAAAAATATTAGAAATTTATTATCTTCGGAAACAAACCGTATCTAAAATATCAAATTTCTTTTTGCTACATGTTTTAATTTGCATTTACCTATTTTACATATCTCTGATTGTATTTAAAAATCGTTAACCAATTCTTCATACTTTTGGCGAAGTGGTGTTTTATTAATTTGTTATTTGATATTATTAGGGTTCTTTCCTGGTATTCAAAAGGAAAAATACGGTGTGGATCAGTTATATATTTCAATTTATCAACAATTTGGCCGCTAAATCTCTGATTCTGGTAGTGCGCCATCTGGCGAATAAAATTGTAACTAAAATCAATTTCGAATTTTAACATTATTTGCCATAAAAAATCCCATTGCATCCTGAAAACAATGGTGTTTACCGCATTGCTCTAGCGCGAATATTCGCGGAGTTATTAATTTTTAAGTTGTGCGGGACTTTTGGATCACCCTGTATTTTACATCATTAAATCGCAAATAAAATAATATTTAAAATTAAATAAAGTGCTTTTATTGTTTACATTTGTTTCAATTTCTCTCCCGTAGAAGGGCTTTTCTCTCTCCTCTCTTGCCCGAAAGCTTTAGAGATTTGCAAGTAAAAAATATTTTTAAAAGAAACTTTTCCTGTAGCCTAATGTTCTTATTTTAATATTGATCAAAGGATTATTTTATCGAAGAGTTATTACTGATTGTGCATTATTTTCTTGACCAAACCTTGTACATTTGGATATGGATTTTTTTGTAAGAATATGCCAGAACCCCGGTGTTGTGGCCTCTTTAGAGACGTGCCTCTTTAGACAGACACTCGTATATTTATTCGTTAAATTTAGGAAATTGATAAATCGGGAATCTCATGTGCCAATCTTATACAATCATTCAACGGAATAAGAACTGTATGGCTGCACTGTTGAGTTCTCCTAATGGTTTGTTTGTCAGGCCCAATCTATACAGCTGTTGTATTCAGGGATGTCCAATTTTGCCTCCTAAAACCTTTTTTACAATGGCAATAAATGGTTCTCTATCATTGACCACTTCCTGCAGAGTGTGTCCAATCTCGGACCTAGGTGATGAGATCACGCTGTATTAGAAATTAATTATAGAAATATTTTAACATAAGGGGATAGCACACACATTGTACTATTTCCACAATATTCGACGTAAAGAAAAATGTTATTGTGTAATCATTTACAATTAATTTGTAGTGGATTAATAGCTTAATTTGAATTAGGATCCGTAGATAAATAAACATTTAAGTAATTTATCAATTTTCTATACAATCATAGGCCAGTGGTGATTACAACTCTGAGTGAATTTAAGGAATCAACTGGTGTAGATGAAGAATTGTCTCTATATATCCACATGTGTTGCCTCCCTTTCTCTGGCATATGTTCGATCGAATCAAAGTTCTTTGTGAGGCTCTAGTTGTAAAGTTGTAGGAGGGTTGGAGTGGAGGCCCCATTTGGACGACAATATTCAATAAAAGTCAAGCGATCAATCCTAGTCGTGGCGTAATTAGTGTCGCCCAGCCCGTTCCTCTAACGACACTTTGATTGCGGTCAAACCCCCATTACCGCCACGGGCCAGGGAATGGCCCTTTGATGCAGACCACGGGCACAACTCCCCTCACTCCGCGTGACTACATGGTCGTCGTCTTCATGGCCAACTCTCAGATTGATTATCCAAGAAAGAACACAATGCCTCTTTTCACATGTGTGATATAAAATAAAATAGTTCAATTTTACATAGAGAGAGATAGTACATTAAAGCAAGAAAAACTCTTGAACAAAATGATATAGGATTTTCTTAAACTACTGATTGAATTACTCTAAGCACACACACACACAAGTGAATTACAAAAAGCATAAGACGCCGCAACTCTTTTTCTTTTTACTTGATTAATGAAGCTTTCGGGCAAGCCTTCTTCAGATATCTAAAACCGGTTTTAGTTAGCCTGAAGAAGAGCTTGTCCGGAAAGCCTTCTTCATTTAAGTGAATAAAAAGAGTTGTGGCGTGTCTTATGATTTTTAGTAATTTGTCGAAATCCGCAATCCTGTAATAATGAACACAAAGTGAGTGAATTAACGCTGAAAGTTTAACCAAACTCTCTCTTTAGAGTTTAACACAGGTCTCTCTCCCCTCGGTTGTTTTGTCAAATTATATTGACAAACATTTTCAGTTTTTTTTTCTGATCAGGTTTTAGAGGGAAGAATGTTGTCTTCGTTTGTTAGTGAACCAATCTCTCACGCCTTCTCATTGGACGAATTTGGCCATGTCTGCTATATAACTAAGGGAATGCGAGAGGGGCGGAGAGCGTGGAGAATTGGTGTGGAGACACTTAAAGTGTTTTTCTACGAAGTTTTCCCTGTCTGGCTGTTCTCTTCGCATCCCTGTGTCACCCGAGTCTGATCCCCTACCAACGCTACAATAAAGATAAGTACTGTTTTATTTTATTTAACAAATCGTGAGTTGTTTTTATCTCCCTTTTTGTTGTTAGTGTTGTGCTCTTGAGTGTACGTTGTTCGGTGTATTAAGTTACTCTTACGGTAGGCCCTAGTATATTCCTTTTTTGTGTGTTAACCCGCAAAAGTAGTAACGTTTGTCAGTTTCATCTCTATAACTTATAGGTAACTCTAGCATATAAAGTAGAAATAACACCCTAGTCAATACCGGCAAACAAAATAAAGTTTAGCACTCTTAACAATAAAGATTATTGTTGATAAATGCAATAAGGTAATGTTGTGTTCAATTTTAATTATCAAAATAGATTTTATGCACATTTTAGTTGAAATTTGTAATTATTATCTTGCAATATAGTATACTCAAGAATAAATATAAAATATAAGATTAATACAAAAATAAAATTTATACATAGGAAATTAAAAAAACGAACAAATAATGTAATTATTTGCACTAACTGGTTCGGTCAAATCCTACTCTAATCTCCCAGAGATTCCAATCTAACAGCCCTCGTTTATTGTTAGGTCTTAAAATATCACCATCAAATATTTTTAGCATTAGGTTATTATAGCAATCCTTGAACCCCCCTCAAAAGGTACTTTATAACTAAGCCTGTCCATTCATTTGACTCCTTGTCTAGAGTTAGGTCACACAAGAAATGACACCATTTAGGTTTGGATAGAAGAGCTTCACATTAACCCAGAATCGCTACCTCTATCAAGGATGTCTTTGTTGATCTGAAAGTCTTCAACGTTTCAATATATCACAACCAAAAAAAAATTCTCACAATGAGTTTCTTTAAAATGAAAGCTTTCAAGCGATAATAGCTTTTAAAAAGGCTTAATCATAATATCGAACTATTTTTTATAAGAAATATTTAAGCCCGTTGAAAAGAGATTATCGCTTGAAAGCTTGAATTTTAAAATATAGAGCAAGCATTGTCTTCTCAACATTTCAACTTATACAATGGAGGAGCTTCACATTATCCAAGAATTGCTACTTTTATCAAGGATGTCTTTGTTGATATGAAAGTCTACAACGTTGAAATATATCACAACCAGCAATCATAATCTTCTCAACATTTCAACTTATACAAGAGCGACATATTATTCGAGAATTGCTACTTTTATAAAAGGATGTCTTTGTTGATGTGAAGGGTCTTCAACGTTTCAATATATCACACAACCAACAAGCATAACCATCTCAACATATCAATTTAGTGGTTATTTTGCCTAGCAATATAATACAAGTAGAATATAATTTGCACATTTCATATTTTATCTTTTACTTTCTGTAAAAATACATCACCCTTTCTGAAAGAATTCAATGGATGAAAAAAATAGCAACCTATTGGAATTTGTTTCTTTGGAGAGTGAATAGATATTGAGGAGCAAAGAGACAGAAGTATTATATATAGGCTATAATGAAATTAAGTACAAAAAAAGGAAACTATTGAGATTGTCTCATGCTTTCAATCGGTTGAAAGGTCTACAATAGGTAGAGCTATAGAGAGAGAATTGGACATAACCCGGGCGTCGAACGCCATCTACTCGGGAGCTTTTAGAAATTGAGGAGCAAGCAGTGTAGCGTAAAACTGTGGGAGTTCACATTCCACTTAGGTTCTTACTTATAATTTTAAAGTTTGAAATAATATAATATTTAAGGTATTCTTATAAAAATAATTTATATATTTTCATATTTTATTGTTTGATTCGCTGTTTGGCAAATAAAACAATCCAAAATATTGCATTAGGTTTGGTTTAAAGTGATTTATCTTAATATATATCAAAGATACGCAGATAATGCCAAAAAAGGTTTGACTTCTTATTAAATCTTGAAACACTAAACAATATTATATATTATTAAACATGAAGCAATAAGCACCATTTATATTATTGTAATGAAACAATTATGCTCGCATTTTTAATATTTAAAATAAAGGAAACTTCTTACTGACTCTTCACCGTGATGAAAACTATTTGGGAGGTTCAGTGTATTTTTCATCGCCGTAAGGATTTCAGGTAGCTTTCTTTTTATTTAAAAAAGAAATATTCGTGCCCAATAGTTTCATTCCGTGTATATATATGGCACGTTATTGCCTTATGTTTAATTTATTCCTAAACGGCCTTGAAACAATTGTTTACGAAAGAATATTTTTAATGAAAAAAATGCAATTCTAACATCTTCATAGCATTTGTTGATAGTTTTCTTAAATACTATAACCGAGATTGCCCCTTCATTGTCGGAAATATAAAAGTCTATTACCCCTAATGAAGCCTATCTTTAATTTAAAGGGTATATATTAATATAAATGCTTATCACGTGTGTGCGCGGGTTTTAAAGTCGTTTGAGAGTTTATAAGATGACCGAAAAGGCGTTGAAGATGATGCACGCCTGGGTCACCCTCCATTCTTTCCTCGTAAAAACCAGTAGTTCGTATTCGGTTGCCTATTCGTGAGAAAGCTTGAACTTTTAGATTTTAAAATAATGCATAGGACGTTTACATAGCAATTTCAAAATTGTAAACTGCGTGCGAAAATGAGGCCTAAGATTCTCACAATCAAACAAATATAAACTTATGAGGATGGTTGTACAGAGGGTGTTCACACTTATAGGAAACAAGTTTTATTATAAAATATTAAAAATTAACACCATATTTGAAAATTTTCAAATGTTCTATTTGAAAGCCTTTTTGTTTATTTACAGAACGGCACCTGATTTTCCACGATAGCAGAAACTTTCTGATCATGGTCATACTCAAAGATCCTATTCTTCTTTTACCACTTTCTAGAGACCTTCAATTGTCCTAGGGTGTCTCTTTCCATGTGCTCTTTTAAGGCATCCAAAATGCAAAAATCCTTTGGGGCTAAATCAGGAGATTTTACAGGGGTTCTGTTATTTGGAATAGTGTTGATTCCTGTTCTTTGCCTTAGATCTTCCAAATAAGCTTGGGTTGAAGATGAGGTATGACTTGTGGCGTTATCATGGTGAAACCAGACTTTGTTGCTCTGTTTTCCATAGATAGAGGCGATATCATTTAAAAATATAGGTTCTAAAATGTTGTTTTGATAGTACTCCGAGTTTATTTTGGAATTTCTTTCAACTTTTCTTGTTTTTAATTTTTCCTTCATATGATATACCGCATTCCACTATAAATCCTTTGGGGTAACTTTCGGTACATTCCTTCAACCAAATTGGCCTAGATTTTTCCACCCCTTTTTGATAGTATATAGCTCTTTTTCTGTCGCAATCGGTTAAATATACCCATGCTTCGTCATATGTAACAATAAATTCCAACTATCAGCAGCCAAGAAATTTTCATAAAAATATTTGCTGATAGTGTGTCGCTGACGAATATGGCTCTGAAACAATTTGTGAACCGCATGTTTTTTGTAGCTTTTAGGCCTAAATATTTATTTATTATTTTATTTATTGTTGACACTGATGTTCCTATTTGTGGCATAGGATTTTCTTTTGTAATATATTTTTTCACTTTTTTGACAGTTGCAGGAGTTCTCACAGATATAGGGTGAGATTCTTTTGTCCATTTCTCCGTAGGTGCTTTGAATAAAAACTGATATTTTTGTCGTGAATAATATTATAAATACCTTTTTTAGAAATGTTGATATCATCTTGTTTGCATATTTTAATTATGTCCAAATAGGTAAGATTAGCTCTGGAAAGTCCTAAAATATAACCTCTTATGAAAATATTGTATTTGAAGGGCATTTTTTTAAATAAAAAAAGAAATGTATAGCGTGTTAGAATTAGCTCAAGACTTTTCGAATTCCACGTTGTTGATTTTTTAAAATAAAGTAATAGTTCCTTTTTTACACCGGGCGCTCGTTTCCTATAAGTGTGAACACCCTCTCTACTTGTGCTTTTACAAAAGTGTTTTTGAAAATACTTTAAAATAAGAGTGGTAGCATGTGGTGAATCATGTTTTCCGCTATCATTTAGAAACTAAGTGCAAATCCATACATTAAAAGAGTTCAACTTTTCTCCGAGAGTTCAAAAGCTCGAATGAGCAAATCGAACTGTTAATGATTGATTTATCGAAATTGATCAGATTGTGTACCTTCACTGGATTCCTCAATGTTGAAAATAGTAATTAACCTCGAGGCATCGCTAAATTTAATGAGAGATAAGAGAAAGAAGACCAGTATATGGAAAATCAAGTCATGGGCTCTTTATCATGACAATGCACGATCTCACATTTTCTGTCGAGGCGTTTCTGGCCAAGTATGACATCCGTGTTAGACCATCCGTATTATTTGTAGTACCTGGTAACCTATGACTTCTGCTCCCCAAAGTCAAATATACATTGGAAACAAGAATTCAGACCGTTGAAGCTGTAAAGAAAAAGTGTCACGCATCATGAAAGAGCCAACAGAAGACTTTTAGCTGAAATGGAAAATTTTCGTGGAAAGTTGTAGAGATAGAGATCGGATGTATATTAAAAAAAAAGTGGGGTGGGGGTAATTACTAAATATAAATATATTTTTAAATAAAATTTCATAGAACACATTAATCTTGTATTACTTTATTTCCAATTCATGTATTAGACTGTATTTGAAATTGCAATTTTTATGCCAAAACAACATTTTATACAAAGCTTCATTACAAACTTATGCTTTAACCCACAACAAAAAATGTAAATAGCAACCTCGATGATCCAATTTCTTCGCCTGTGACCAATTGAGGTTCGAACAAAGAATAAGCAACACTATTGGAAACACCACTAGGGGAGGCAGAGTGGGCGAGGAGACGATTGTGACAGATGGCCCCGGGCGACGGAGAGGACCAGGTCGGGATAGGCTGTCCGTTCATCACCCGCGGCAGCTGACGATCGGCACCCAAGTATAAATAGTTTCCAATCGCCGCTTGGCACGCGTTACTTTTTGTAGAAAAAGCCCGGCTGAGCCAAGGTTGGTGTCTGGGAAATGGAGAGCCTCCTTACTGTAACTTATTCTTGGCCCCGCGCCAAGCCCAATGTTTGGCTAAATAATTCGGAACAATTTAAGTCACTTTGTGTCTCTCTCTTGGGGCAAAGGACGATTTTCAAGCTGCAAATTTCGCAATATTCGAGTTTAAATCTATAAGATTTCAATACTTATCATTTTATAAATTTTAAGACGGAAATTATAAGAAATAGTCTTGCAAAATATGATATATAAACCCCCTCCACAAAATATTTGGTTGAAGATAATATTTCAAAGTGGGAGCAATTTAAAAATAAATTCTGGCGCTAATGTAGAGAGAGATTGCTCCCAATATATAGAAGTACACATTAAACGTCAACGTTAAAATAGGTATAAGGAGAGCGCGCAGACTTCTGTTAGCATAATAAATATCGGTGCTGTTTCCTTTCATGTATCGTCTGGCTCTCCATGATCGGTTCACGTTTTATATACGAGGTTAATTAAAAAATACTGGGATTACTTTATAATTTTAAAATGCAAATTTAATCTCCTGCAAAGTATTCTTTATTAGCACTAATGCACTCGTCCAAGCATTCATTCAAGTGTTGTAAGCATCTTTTAAACTCGTTCTTTCTGATACTGTTAGCGCCATTGTGATATGGCGTTTTACGCTCTGACATCGGAAAAGCCGTCTTTAATTACAATTTCATCTTAAGAACAGGAAAAGGTTCGCGGGAGTTAAATCTGGGGAATATTGCGTGGGGAGAGTTTTTTCAGGCTGGAACGTGACTATCCTTTTGATTCTCTATAAGAAATCTGGGTAAAAATTTGCTGACACTCTTCGTCTTCCAAAATCAACGCCACAAATGTGTCGAATTGTGCTCTAGGTCAACCTGGAGAAGTATTCGAGGTTGTGGATTGTTATGTATTGTGTAATCTACATTAATGGGATTTCGGACTTTTCCGATATTGTCCTCAATTAGATTAGTTGAAGGACAACCGGAATGGGGGACAAATTTTCATGCCCATTTTTTCCATTTAGACCGAGAAAACGATCCGTACAGTTGAGTTTACTGAGAGCGCGTTCTTTGTAAGCTGTTTGCATCGTAGCAACCGTTTCCACTGTGTTGTTACTGACTAAAAAACAAAACTTCAAAGCCGCAATGCTGTTAGTAAGAATCAGTCATTTTTTCGTGTCACCAGTGCACTAAAGACACACATACAGAATTTATATTGAAACCATATTTATCGTTGTCTGACTCAAGCGAGGTCCTACAACAGCTCCCAGCTGCACAACCTGGTACTACAAATTCACTATGTACGTATATAGCATTGTGAATCGGACATTTTTTGCTCTCCCCTTGTGTGTTTGACTGGTTTAAAAAAATCAATTTTCATTTATCGTTTTTATTCTCTTAGAATTTAGAGATGGGGAGGGAGAGTTACAATTCTCGGCTCAATTTAATAGAAATTTTAATATAACGCGCTTGAATGAGAAATAATTTCAAATCCAATTTATTTTCAGAAGAATTTATAAAGGCGCTCTTCACGCAAGGCGACCAATCGTTTACATATTTCTCTCTTACGCCTTCTCAAAGGAAAGTACCCTTACATAGTCTCGTGGGCATCAGTCCTGACGAGGTTCAATGAACTTGAATTATTTTATTAACGAGTTCAAATTTCATCTCGTCGAGAAAATACCATATATATATATAGGAAGGAGGTAATTTCATGGTCTAGGAAGGCATCGGTTTAGACAGTTTATGGCTCTCCAAGTGTTTAAGAAAATCTCTTTTGTTACTAAAGACACAAGAATAAGATTCATTAGCCACACGTGGAAATATTCATGTGCTAAAGGGCACTTTTAACGCTTTCAAAACTGAAGTAAAACAATACAATTTGGCCACGATCTCTACGAAAAACCACAGATTTATAGGAAAGAATACGCTACAACACAAGGTTTAAACATTTCAGTTAAAGCAACTTTGTGAGTGATTCCTCGAAATTATTAGTCGTCTTGTACTGTTGCAAATGATATACACGTTATCTTTTTCTATATTTGCAAAGCTTTGCGGCACATTCTTTCATCATAATATCCACGAAAAGTAAACAAACCTATCTTCCTCAGACCTTGATTGCTAAATTGTAGATAGCCATTCTAGAGGAACTTATATGTAATTGGCACCCATTGGTAGTGCAAGTCGTCAAATTATAATTCGTGGCCGTTTGATATGACTGAATTTTCTCCGATCTGTTTGATAATGGAGTCGGAAATGTATTCGAGGAGTCGATCTAACTACAATTAAAACGCCAGGAAGAAAGCCAACCTACGTAGAAAGCATCATAGAAATGAATGATATAGATTAAGCCCGATAACAAACCTACAATTATGTTTGAAGGAGACTTCGCTATAAAAAAAAAAAGTTTAGAGCGATCCTTCTCTCATAAAATATTACCAAAACATGAAAGACAATTTTCTATTCATAAACAGATTTAAGGGGTGACATTATGTACCGTAACACTGAACAAGACAAAAACAGTCAAGATATACTCACATATCTCAACTCCCTTCTGCCGTCATTCCCCCGAGAATAAATGATTCAAGAAGGGCAATATGAGACGTTAAAAAGACACTTAAAAAACCATACGTCAAAACAACACTCTCAACCGACCGATGACGGAGCCAAATAGGCTCGCGATGAGAGGTTGGTGAACCACCTGTTGTCTCCACGACATTCATATTATTTTATACGAAATGGAAAGCTGACTTGCAACCGTTTTGTTCAAATGGATCACACAAAATATAAAGTCTTATAACTTCCAGAAGATTTTACTTCATAAGTATATAAGATCAACGAAGATAAAATTCAGAAATTGTTTCACAAATCAGCCAAAAATATAGGTTTATGAAAATCTTTCAAGAGAATATCTTGCTTAAAGGTGTCGTTTAAATGGCCCTTTAAACAAGAATACCAACTTGAGAAAGAAGCGAAAAGATGAGAAATTTCTGTCTTAAATTATACCTATATTATTATGCATTAGCGCGCCATCTGTTATGAAAATTCGAAACTATTATAGACTCGTATGATTCTTTTAAAAATCAAACCCTCCCCAGGAGGGTTTACCACTGATGAGCCAGGCCCTCCAATTATTTTTTTCATTGCAGTAAGGGCAGTAGAAATTGTTTGATTTTTAAAAGAATCATACAATCTATAATAGTTTCGAATTTTCAAATTAGACGTATGTTTATACACAACTATATATTGTAGCGAAGTATTCATTATTTTATCAACAGAGTATCCTTTTTATGCTTATATTATGAAACTCTTTAAACTTCCCTCATTGCTTATCTTTTGTTTATCATTTATAGTTTGTTCTTGCCTTAAATAAATTTCTTTGTCAACCTGAGAAGTTTGTCTTCCTTAATTTTCCACGTGGAATATTGTTCTCTCATTTTTATAAATAGAATATATATCTCTCTCTTTTCTCTACTGTGATCAAAGAAATCTTCTCTGAGTGTGATATATTCAAATATATTACAAATGTCAATGTCATTTACTGGTTAGAACATTAGTGTAGGAATGAGAAACTAACACGTCAACACCTTTTATGGACACCGTCATTTCTAAATCCCTTTACAGGTGAGTCGCCGACACGTTAGGAAAGCAACAGAACAATATTCTCGATTGACACATGTGATAATTCATTTTTCTACCAAAACTTCCCACACAACAAATCATTTTCCATTTTATAGTGCTTTATTGAACAGTGGATAATAATTGATATTTAGAATATAAATTGAAATACTCAAAATATATTGTTTTGAATAAAACATAGATATAACTTGAAGGAAAAAAATAATAAATATAAGTAATATTTTTCACAATTAAAGACAATCTTTCTATTATTATATGTAGTTGATCTATTTTATTTAGAGTCTTCTCTTATGAATCCTTTCGTTTGGTTAATGTGGTATATATGAGATTTATTATTAAATAATTTTAAAAAATGAAACATTTAAAATTTTCACACAATTAATTTATTCTAAAATTCAGCCAAATTATCAAATTAAAAGATGAAAAACTGTTTTTATCTTTCAAAAGATTGTTTTAAAATTATATACATGGTCAACAAAAGAATGCTTCACTTATAAACACTAGCAAATATTCAGAAAAGTTTCATACCTAATAAGAACATTAAGGCATGTGAATTATCAATTTTTGAAAAATAGCTAGAATATAAGAGCATAAAATAGCCGTGTGTTCATATATGAGAGGGTATATTTAAATAGCTTCCTAGTGTTTCGTTGAACAAAGTTATCTTGTTTTGTTGATCTGCAGAATGCCAATGGAGAAAAAAAGGGCGTCATACAAGCCTATTTATGATTTTACAAGAGGCCTCAGATAATCTGGAATTGGGATTAGAAAAATTGTTATGAAATTAAGCTGAAATCAAAGTAAAATAATTTGATAATAAATTCATACAAGTGAGATTTCGGAAAAAACAATCACGTCCAGGGTAGCCTAGTGGACATGGCATCTGCCCGGTAAGCGGAAGGTTGTGGTTCGATTCCCGCCCCTGGACACTTTTATTTTTCCGTTCGCCATTACTCTTCATATTTTCACCCTTTCATACTTCATCCAAAAAAAGTTAGAAATAGTAAATATTTCTCTTTGAAATAAATATTAATTTTTCACAGAAAAGAAACTTATGCGGTGCAACTTTAAGTGTGTTTTTATAATCATACGCCGCAGTCCTTTATAATCAATATATATGAAATATTATATAAATAAAAGAGTATATATTTTGGCCCGAGTATGTCAAATGAATATATATATATATATATATAATATCTTACTGTGTATATATCGGGGATCTAAATTGAATATATTTTTATTTGACTATTCTTTTGTTTTACTGTATACGCCTATTTTCGCCAGGTATAAAGCTAGACTGGAAATTGTTTTGTTTTCAATCGGGTCTACCTGCGAATTTGAATGATTTTCAGCTATAATTAAATCATTTTTGAAAATGATGAATAGTGCAGCAGCCTACATAATTTGTGCGAATAAACTGCGATTTGAAAACAAAACAGTTGTAAAACTAACCCGAACCCTGAGATAAATGAGTGTACAGTCAATCAATTAAACAATCTACAATATACTTTAATAAAAAGTCCAAGAGTTTAATATTAAAGAGAGAGTGATATACAATATACAATCTTATTTAATTAATATTTTTCATATATGAGTCCGCAGATCTGTTCTAAGATATGTTTAGATCACCCTCGAGCACGGTTGATTTATTAATAACGATATATATCTTATTATTTTAAATTCTCACAAACAAATTCATAATTTGATTGTATTATAAAATGACATTTTACTAACCTGTTAAAATGGTTAAAATATATTTAGAATTCCCTCCACACTAGGTGTTCTTGTGCATAACCTAATTATAAGATGAAGAAGCCTAACGCACAGAGGCAGTGCGGCGCAACCAGCCGGCGGATCACCAATATCAATCTGGTGGGCGATCTCGCGAGGCCCTCGCTCTATTTTGGTTGGAGTTAAAAACAAATGGCAGTTCACATGGAGGAGCAATCACCGAAGGGATTGTCGCTATTTTGGCCGACAATGTCATGGGCTCACCGGAGAAATTGGCCGCCACCCGCCTGATCTCTTTACATGTGTGGGGGACGCTTCTCACATGGCATTGTTCCTTCCAAATACTAAATCTTACAATGGCGATATATCAATGTACGACGGTTTCTTCCTTCAAGTATCATGTCTTACAATGGCGATATATCAATGTACGACGTATTTGTTCCTTTCAAGTACCACATCTTACAATGGCGATATATCAATGTACGACGGTTTCTTCCTTCAAAGTACCACATCTTACAATGGCGTTATATCAGTGTATGACGGTTTCTTCCTTCAAAGTACCATGTCTTACAATGGCGATATATCAATGTACGACGGTTTCTTCCTTCGAAGTACCATGTCTTACAATGGCGATATATCAATGTACGACGGTTTCTTCCTTCAAAATACCACATCTTACAATGGCGATATATCAATGTACGACGGTTTCTTCCTTCAAAGTACCATGTCTTACAATGGCGATATATCAATGTACGACGGTTTCTTCCTTCAAAGTCCACATCTTACAATGGCGATATATCAATGTACGACATTTTCTTCCTTCAAAGTACCACATCTTACAATGGCGATATATCAATGTACGACGGTTTCTTCCTTCAAAGTACCACATCTTACAATGGCGATATATCAATATACGACGGTTTCTTCCTTCAAAGGACCACATCTTACAATGGCGATATATCAATGTACGACGGTTTCTTCCTTCAAAGTACCACATCTTACAATGGCGATATATCAATGTAACGTCGGTTTTTTCCTTCAAAGTACCACATCTTACAATGGCGATATATCAATGTACGACGGTTTCTTTCTTTCAAAGGACTACATCTTACAATGACGATATATCAATGTACGACGGTTTCTTCATTCAAAGTATCACGTCTTACAATGGAAGATACTTGTATAAATATACGACCTTTTTGTTCCTTCCACACAAATTAAAAGATTTTACAATGACGGTATATCAATATACGAAGTTTTTGTTCGAAATTATAATTAAATGTCCACATCAAATTTTCTTTTTTGCTATTTCCGACTCTTCGGCGACCCGCTGCCAACCTTTTCAAGAAAAGCAAATCTTATTACCTTCGGCCCCACGAAATATGAATATATAAATAACAAGCGCTTAAATGTTCGAGATTTTACAAAAGAATAGGTTCACTCTAAATATAAATACTACAATTTTAAATTACTAAAAATGCTTAATAGAAAAAGTAAGATAGTAAAAGGTTAAAGAAAAAAATTGATGCCAAATCTTTTAAAATGGCATTTAAAAACCTTAACTCTCATATTTATTTTTTTTTATGTAAATATTTTTCGCATTATTTATACTGTTTGTTCATATCTCACTACATGCGCAGAGTGTAGCTTATATTCAATTTACCAAAACAAACTTTTGTATTTGTCTTGTCTTTAAGCTTTGTGCTGGGAGCAACAATACACATGTATATATAAAATGTCAACAATTAAAGAGAAGCATTTAAAAAATAAAAGGTTTAGTTGAATACAATTACTAAGAATGAACCCTCACACGCAAGTACAGACAAAATAAGCAGAACGAACATATAATAGTTGCAGCGATATGGTGGATTAAATTGACCAAACCTCGAATGCTCACCACTGGCGCTAAGCCTTCCCAATAATTTTCATCTTGACTTCACTAATTGTAGAAATTTGTCTTTTATATTAATACAAATGGTGCTGATTAATTTCTTTCTATCATACTTTTACTTGACATTCTGTCCTCCAGCTCTGGAAAGAAGTTAGGAAGTTTAGAACTTTAAAAAAAAATCAGTTGAAAAATCTTATAATTTCGTTTGCCTCACAATACGCCTTAGCGAAATATACACTTACAATTAGTGTTCGTTTTATTTCTTTAATTAAGAAAAAATATTTTCTAAAGGTTACTAGTGCTCGAGATAATGCTAGATTAAACAGGATTCTCATTTTATTCCAGCCGAAATACGAAGTTAAATCAGCGTAGAGCGTCGTGCCGTAACCTCGCTAACTACTGTAAAAATGACAATTCTAACTTAATTCCGCCAGACAATGGCCTTCTTTCCCCACCAGACGAGAGGGAGATCGAGCACCTTTTAACTTTACCAAATGATTTATGGCGCTCCCGAGAGGATTGTAACCACAACAAAGGGTAACCGAGGTAACAATGGTGTGTCGTTTGGAGAGCTCGAACTGTAATTGTATTAGTTGGCAATAAACCATTCATTGTTGGGACGCTAAAACAACCTAACAGGTTTGACAGCCATTGATTGTCTGTCTGTCAGCTGGTGGTCGTCGCAACTTATTTAATTACTTCGTTTTACTTGTTCTCCGACAACTGACTTCCCCCATTTTTGAAGGCTCCTCCTACTCATTCATATTTTTGGCACTCGAGGATGCTTGAGTGCATCGCGAACTGTCGTCACATGGGGGCCGCAATTTGTTATCTCCTAGCTCTGGTCTGGTTAACTAATTCAACTTGTAGCGCTGGGGTTGATGGGCTGTTATTATATTACCGTTCCCGGGTACACAGCATTCAAATAAAGTATCTTATGCGCAGATATTATTTTACAGATATTGACTCTCACGTTCTCCGCACTAAACGTTTGTTTATTAAAATATTTCTAAAATAGCGACTTTCGAGGGTGAGGTCAACAAGCATAGTTCTCTTGGCAACTAAATGTCTTACTGTTTGCACCACGCTGATGAGGGCCAACAGCCCGAAACGCGCCAGTGGTTAGCTTTTCTTGATTAATCAAAATGGGTATTTGGCCAATTCTGGAATAATTAAAAATCAACGAGAATAGTTGATATTTATTCCGATAGATGGCGCAAGCCATCAGCAACTTTCAGTTGCACGATAAGGAGATGCCTTTTTCTTATTAAATGTAATCAATGATAAACATTTGAAAAATATTTTACAAATTATTAGAGTTATTATATGTTTGTAATGTCTTTATTCCATTTAATAATATTTCAAAGCTTATATCTGTATAGAAATAGTGCATTACATCAATACCTATACATTTTGTTCAATTTTTTTATCGCATATTTTCTCGTGGAATGTTTGTAATAAAGAGATTAATAAACCCTTCGCAAATAAGTTAATTGTTGAAACTTTTGTGTCACAAAGGTTTGGAAATTGAACAAACTTATCGCAAAATTTTAATTTATAACTATTATATCTAAATATTATTCACTAAACACCCCAAGCTGCCTTCCATAGAAAATACAGGGTATATTCCAAACCAATCCAATACAATAGTAGAACGGTCTAGAGATTAATTTGGCGAAACCGCTGAGGGTTCACTACTGATGAGCCAAGCCCTCTCATTCAATAACTCATATCATTGCAGTAAGGTCTGTAGAGATAATATTGATGATAGTTAAAAAAGGCGCATTGCCAGTAAATTTATATGTGTGAAATTTTAACGATAGATGGCATTAAATTTAATTTACTAATATTATATCTCGACTAGCCGAGTGACCCGGGCAAGGCCCCGGGTTCAACAGAAGGGCCAGCAGAGACATTAAGAGTATAGATAGTGGCTTAAAATTGCAATAGGTATATTCTGATTTTCTAGAAGCAGAATTTCAAGTATAAGGGTGAGTAAAAATAATTCTAAGTAAAGTATATACATTCGGGGCAGATCTTTTATATTTCTATATCAAAATGAGAATAGAATCATATCATCTACATCAAACCTTATAATTAGCAACATATTTGACAGCACAGTGCAAAAATGTAGAAAATTAATGAATAGAGTAGTGGTAAAATATATAAATATAGAGAAGACCAAAAATAAAAATAATTGATAAAAAAATACTTTTGAGGTGAGAAACTATAGAAATTGGTGAAAGGTTTAAATATTTTTTTAAGTGAAAAAAAAAAAAGAAACATTTAACAAATCAGAAAATAAAATTGCAAACAACACAATTATAATGCAGATAAGAGGACATATAAAAGGAATAGATTCATTTGAAGGACCTCATTGAAAACTATATTTTTAGTTTTATATATATATAATTTACCACTGCTCTATGCATAAATTTTGTACATTTTCAGTGGCCGCTGCTCGCCTCTGTAATACCTTTTTAGCGGTAAATGTATGTAAACAACAATCAAATCTCGAAATTTGATAAATAGTAAAAAAAATATATAATATATCACTGTGCATCAAATATCTCTCAGAATTATTTTCTGAATCCCGATATATATATGCTATAAGGTACAACTTCCTTAAGTTTTGTCTATCAGTGTATTCGGAAAATAAAAATAAAACTGTCATGTGAAGCAAAAAATAACGAAAATTTTGGTATATAGATGGCAATCTATAGTTAAGTATCTTTGGAGGAGATAGCTTCAACTTTACAACTGTAAACTCTGTTTGTCATATATAGATAGATTTTCTCATATTTAATTACAGAATGCATGTATATATTTCAAATAAAGGATTATAGATTTGGCAATTGAATATTTCTTACATACGTGGTTTACGCTTTTCGTTACATTTAATTATATATTGTTATATTAAAATATGTTTTATAAGATTTATATATTTTAAAAAAAGGTATATTTCAACAGAAAATTAGATAGAAGAACGCCATCTAGTAGATTAAATATCAACCAACATTGATTTAGGCTTATTCCGTAATATTTGGTTAAGGAATTTCTTGATAAAACAAAGAAAA
>CP092886.1:72445044-72506792 GCA_030710605.1 Cordylochernes scorpioides
GATCAAGAATAACCGGACAATGCAGACTTATTAAATAATTCAAAACTCCCCCTGCCTAAAACTAGTGTTTTTAAACTTATTAATGTTTTTGGATATCGAAAATTATGCTCGTAAAGGTTGCCAAAATCTCTAACAAGAGAAATGATGCACATTCGGAAAAAGATTCGCTTAGACCTCATGGAGACATTTTCTTAGGAACTTTCTGATGTTTTTTAAAGTGTTATATAACATATGACAAGACTTGAATTTATCATTATGATCATACTTCAGAATTTCAAACAATGCAATGGACAAAAAAAACAGAACATCGCAGGTAAAGAAAAACCAAGGTAAAAATCATTATCTCTGTCTTTGGGACCAAAAGGGGGTGATATTCATGTATATTTTTAAAATGAATTCTTCTATCAACAAAAAAAAATAAAGGTATTACAAATTATGAGAGAAGATAAAAATATCAGTTAAAATAAGAAGACCCAAACTTTCTAAATCAAATTTAATCAAGATAATGCGAGACCTCACACGGTGTACCTGACTTGGCGTAGATTGCAGAGTATGAGTGGACTTTGATGCTCAACCCTGCGTATAGCCCTGACATGGCACCTTCAGACTTCTAATTGTTTGTACGATTAAAAAGTTTTTTTACGTTGTAAAACATTTGAAAATGACGGAATTTTACTCCAAGCTGCTGGAGGGTAGTTCAGAGAATTGTATAAAGTGTTTTACCACGGTGCTTTTATAAGTTGATAGCAACGCTATATAAAATGTGTACAGAAAAAAAAGGTGGATATATTGAGTGAAGGTATAATATAAAGGACTGTTATTAGTTCTTCTATACATAATTTCAGGTTTGTCAATAACAGAGTTATTACTCTTAAAATAAGAATATTAAGCCTCCAGGGAAAAGTTTCTTTTTAAAATATTTTTATTTAAAAATCTCTCAAGCTTTCGGGCAAGAAAGCCTTTCTACGGGAGAAAATACAGGGTGATCCAAAAGTCCCGCACTATTTTAAAAATTAATAACTCCGCGAATATTTGCGCTAGAGCAATGCGGTAAACACCATTGTATTCAGGATGCAATGGGATTTTTTATGGCAAATAATGAAAAATTCGAAATTGATTTTAGTTACAATTTTATACGCCAGATGGCGCTCTACCAAAATCAGAGATTCAGCGGCCAAATTGTTTGATAAATTGAAAAATATAACTGATCGACACGTATTTTTCCTTTTTGAATACCAGGAAAGAACCCTAATAACATCAAATAACAAATTAATAAAACACCACTTCGCCAAAAGTATGAAGAATTGTTTAACGATTTTAAATACAATCAGAGATATGTAAAATAGGTAAATGCAAATTAAAACATGTAGCAAAATATTTATTTTTATATGAGGTTTTGTGAAATAGATTGAATGTTTGAAAAACACTGCTGATATCAATACACGAATTTTTGATATGTTAATATAGTACCAAAAATTATGATGGCACTATTAATAGGATTTCTTGCTATAAGAAATGTGTAGTTTCTTGACTGATTGGCGACCCTTGACTATTTAACTGGATATTTGTCATGATCCAACAAATGAAATATAGAGGGGAGTGACAAAATATATTTGTCGTACTTTATTCCAAATATCCTATGGGCTTGTCAAATGTTTTCATTGTTTATTATACTGTACACAATTTTAAAAATGTGTCCCCTCAAATAAAAATAAATTTTAAATCGACCTTTTGCGTTGAAAAACGTGGTAGTAAAATCATTTTGTATTATTTTTTTTCACAAAATTTCTAAAGTTATTGGTGTACAGAAAATATTCCTTATGCTACATGTATTTCTTATGTATGTATTTCTATGTTATCTATTATCTATGTATTTCTTCTAATGAGCGAAAAGCGAAAAACTAAACATAAGGGGTAAAATTGTGTGTACCAGTGTTATTCGAGAAGTTATAACACTCTGGTTTGCACGACATAATATGTGAGCAAATGACAAACAAAATATTACTGTTCACAAAAAAAAAAAAGAGTCAAAATGTGAGGACAGCATTTATTATCCCCATATCCCAACACAAAGAGCTGCAAAATATTGATAGATAATATAATACATGGCGGCTTATACAACACATGAGGTAACTGCCTTCTCTCTTGTATTAGGTCACAATCCTTGCTCAATGTGGCACCCTTCATTCTCAATCACCGCCTGCAGACGATAAATGACAGAATGGACAGCATTAAATAACATATCTGTTAAATTGATAAAGCATGCCATCTTATAGAAGCCTTCAACATGGCCAATGTGGTAGGCCAGCATCGATAAACACACGATTTAATGTATCCCCATAAACAAAAATCGCAAGGCGTCAAGTCTGTTGATCTTGGAGGCCACTGGTATATAAAGTGGCGACCTATCACACGATTTTCACCGAACGTATCCTTCAGCAATTGTTTGGCACCTCGGGAGATATGAGGAGGTCCTCCATCTTTCATGAATGTTATTTCGCTTAGTGCTTTTACCCTGCAATATGGGAATACCCTTTTCTCATAACGTTCACCAGTTACAAAAACGGTTTTAAAAGTTCTTCCATTGATTTTTCAAAGAAAAATGACCCAATAATAAAAGAAGTGAACCCACACAAAACTGTAACTCTAGGCTGGTAAAGTGGCATTTCTGTGAAAATCCTAGGGTTTTCTGTTGCCCAAATGCGGCTGTTTTGAATGTTAAATTCTCCGTTTAGAGAAAAGTGAGCATAATCTGTCCACAGAACATTCGACAGCCAGTTTTCATCAATATCAATTTGCCGGAAAACCCATGCAGCGAATTCTTGACGCATCTCAAAATCACCAACTTTCAGCTCGTGAAGCGTCTTCGGATATCACAATCATACTTCGGCGAATTTAACGCCAAAAGTTCAATTCGGGGATCACCTGTCCAGGATAACAAAAGTCAGTAGGTTGAGGACATGCTAACCGACCTCGACCTTACACCGTTAAATAACGGAGAGAACACCTATCTATCTAAGTCCACAGGCACAGAATCCGCAATAGACATCACAGCGATAAATTACAACATCGCACCCACAACACAATGGAAAATCCTGAGAGGTGCAATCAGTGACCACAGACCAATTTTAACAACCCTAAACTTCAAAATTGAGAATGTCCATTAGAATAAAAGAACATGGAACTTTAGGAAAGCCGACTTGAAAAAAATTCACAGAAAAGCTTGAAGAACTGTGCAACGAAAAATTGAATTACAGAACGCTTGACAAAAGCTTGGAAAAATTCTCTTCGAACATTTAAAAAGCTGCAAAAGAGCATCGATAACTAGAGGTAGACGTAAAGACCTGTGGATACCTTACTGGAAGGACCACAACATCGAGGCAATGATTTCAGAGAGAGAGACAATATCAATGGACTTCTTAAAACAAATAAATCAGAAAGGAACTCATTGAAATTATTCACAAAATATAACAAGAAATTTGGATATTCAAACAAGAAAAATGGCAGAATTCTGCGAAAAAAATGGATCCAAGAAAGGACAGCCAACACTGGAATATAATTAGAGTGTTAGAGAACAATCAAAACCACCACCAATCCTCCAATACTCTAACCGATATGAATAGAACAGCGAGAACGAGAACAAACAGATGGCTGACATAATTGCTGAATATCTTTCAAGCACTTCCATACTCAACTATACGAATGAAGACAGGACTCTAAAAATAATATAAACCAGTTAGTTAAACAAGCAAGAAACTTCCATCAACAAGATATTTTCTCGAGAGAATTCACACTGAATGAGCTAAACTCATCAATAAAAAAATCCAAGAGGTCACCAAGAGATAATCTAATCTCTGGTCAAATGATTAAACACTTTGAAGTCAAAGCTAATAATCAACTCCTACGAATACTGAACATTTCATGGCAAACTGGTAAACTACCAAAGAATTGGAAGATATAAATTATAGTGCCAATACTGAAGCCAAACAAAGATGCCAAGGAATACAAGAACTATCGGCCAATTGCTCTCGCCAGCATACTTTGTAAAATGCCAGAACGAATTATCCACTCTAGGCTCATAGTCTGGCTCACAAAAAAAAATAATAAAATAAACCTCTACCAAACGGCCTATAGATCCCAGCACTGTACAACTGATCAACTGTTCTACTTCTGTCAATCAATAATAGATTATTTCCGGGAAAAACCGCCAAAGAAGACCACGGCTATATTCCTTGATATGACCTCAGCTTTTGATCGAGTGTGGAGGGAGAAATTACGTGAAAAGCTGCACAACATCGGAGTAAGAAGAAAAACCTTAATCTGGATTGCAGACTTCTTAAGGGGAAGAAGGTTAAAGGTTCGGGTCAATGGAGAATATTCCAAGGAAGGAAAAACATGGGCTGGTGTACCTCAGGGATCTGTGCTCAGTCCTCTACTCTATCTGCTATATATTAACGACATACATCCTTACCTCACTGAAGACACAAAGGTTGCCTGTTATGCAGATGATAAAGCCATATGGCACATAAGTAGCAGCATAGAAAAATCGTAAAAGATACTGAAGACATCAATGAGAGGACTGGAGAAGTGGGCAATGGAACTCCAAATGACCATAAACTCAATAAAACCAAACCTATGCGTCTTCTCCACTCCCAGGAAAAAAGGCATAAATATAACCACAAAATAAGCATAAACAAACAAATAATTGATAAAATTATAAATCCAAAATACCTAGGTGTGAAACTGCAGTCCTGGATCTTTCCAGTTGGTCTCGAGGACCACGCCATCACCATCTCCTCAGCGGCGAAGTCCGCGATCTACGTATTTATCGAAGATCGCAAAATGCGTATGTCGCTGGAGACCCACTGGCGATTCTCCACCAAACTCTGCAGCGCTGGCAGAGGCGCCATATTCATTGTACATAGTGTATATAATGCATATTATCTTTTTTTAATAGTGCAGACTGTGTATGTATTGACAAGATGTCAACAAAATTATTTTAATTATTATTTATGAGAAATTTTAATTTTCATAGCACATAATTAGCACTTCAAATAGAGCTATCAGAAAACCAAACATTCTGAGAAGGCTATGTGGAACAAATTGGGGAGCAAAACCCAGAATTCTCAGAACAACATATACCACCTTAATAAGACCGATAATGGAATATGCAACACCGGTCTGGGCTCCCTCAAGCTCATCACTAAAAGTAAGACTAGACAGTGTTCAAGCAAAAGCGGCCAAAATAATCACTGGTGCTGTTCCATCCACCAACAATGAGAAAATTCAGAGAGAATGTGTTCTAGACCTACTCGCTCGAAAGCAGAAGACAAAATAAAAACAACTTGGATCGGCACTTCGGAAACGAGGAACCAGAGGACGAGATCTCTCTGAACACTTGTGGTTTGGTGGATCCGCCCTTTTCTGAGAATGAGGTGAAACTGACGGCTTTCAAGTTCGGGAAAAGGAAATCTTCTGGTCCCGAAGGGATCGATAACATGGTCGTGAAAGCCCTGGTAAGGATGCACCCATCGCTTCTTTCCAGGTTATTCAATAAGTGCCAGGACACTGGTACATTTCCTGAGGCATGGAAGGTTGCCCGAGTAGTGCTTCTCGAAAAGTCTGGTAGAAAGGGTAATTCTCCTAATGATTATCGTCCGCTTTCTTTACTAGTGTGTCTAGGTAAGGTCCTGGATAGCCTACTAGCTCAGCGACTGAAGCACTGGCTAGAGAGTAATGAGCTCCTTTTCTCTTTCCAACATGGTTTTAGGGAAGGGAAGTCCACAACCACAGCTCTGAACGAGGCGTTAGAGGGGGTTGAGATGGGCTTAAATAAGGGTGCTTGGGTTCTTTTCGTGGCCCTGGACATTGATGGCGCGTTCAACTCCATGAGCTGGAACAAGTTGATGAGAAATTTGATGGACATGGGTTGTCCTGATAATTTGTGCAGCTTGATTCGTGACTTCCTGAGGGATAGACGGATTAGCCTCAGTTTTGGTGGGCGGAAGTTGGAAAGAAACTGTGCTAGGGGTTGCCCCCAGGGCTCTTGCTGCGGACCTATTCTGTGGAATATCCTGGTAAACACCGTTTTACAGGAGGAGCTCCATGAGGGAGACAGGCTGGTTCTCTATGCTGACGACCAGTTCCTCATCATTGAGACTGCTTCGAGAGCGAAGGCTGAGAAGTGTGTTGAAACTTCTCTCCAAATTTTATCGATCTGGGCCCATGACTCTGGCCTAAGTTCAATGTCTCCAAAACTAAAGCCCTCAGCTTTAAGCCTAGGGACATAAGAACTAAAAGGAAACACAAGCCGGCTATCCGGGTGGAAGGACGGAGGGTAGCGTTTGTCAATAGGATGACCATCCTGGGGGTGGTCATTGATGACAAGATGGGTTGGCAATACCAGGCGGAGGAGATGGTGGCGAGAGGCAGGGAGGCGTTGTGCAGGCCTGTCCTGGTTGGCCCTCAACAGGGGGGGGGGGAGAGAAGGAGGGTATTATTTTTAGGAACCTCTGCCTCTCCTGTGTCGAGCCAATCTTGCTATATGCTTTCGGGGCTTGGAAGCGCCGAAACAGGGATCAGAAGGTAGCAACAACTCTAGAGAGAGTGCAGAAGACAGCGGCACTCAGAATCACAGGGGGATATCGCACTACCAGCAGTGAGGCCTTTTTGATCCTCGCTGGACTTATTCCCCTGGGATTGAAACTAGAGGAGGAGACCATCAGACAGAAGATCTGGAAGAAAAGGGAAGATGCCCTGGGACTTTAAGCGGGGGCCCTGGAATCGAAGAGGGACACAAGGAAGCCTCCGCAGTGGTTGCCAAAGTGGAATTGGAGTCCTAGAGGGCCGACAGGGATTGGCACGGAGGTTTTCACTGATGGTAGTAAGTCTGGAACCAATACTGGAGCTGGGGTAGTGATATACACTAATGGAGAGCTGATCTTCCAAGAAGGTTTAGCGCTCAGAGTGGACGAATTGGTCTTTTCAGCCGAGCTGGTTGCGATCAGGGTAGCCCTCAGAGTGTGTGCCGAGAAGAACTTCAGCCCGGACCGCCTCTATTCAGATTGTATGTCGGCCCTCGTCGTTATCAATCTGGAGAAAGGGCAACTCGCGCATCAAATAATCCAGGAGCTGGAGATGATGTCGCGGGCTCCGGAGCTCCCTTGGTTTAGGAGACACAGCCTCATCGAAGGTAATGAGTTCGCAGACAGGATCGCTAAGGCAAGATGCTTTAGAGGTAGATCACTGAGGACCCCAGTGACCAAGAAAGAAGTTTATAGGAGGATCAGGGGTCACGTCCAGGACTTATGGTTGGACAGATGGAGGAACAGTGTGAAGGGGAGAGAGGTATTCAATGGGGTAACAACACCCCAAGTACCTCTGTAAGGTAATGTCCCACAAACTCATTAGGGTAGTTCGGGACATGGGCTCTCTTCCCTAAGTCTCAACAGATTTAAAATTAAGAGAAACCCTGATTGCGTCTATGGAGAAAGGGATGTGAATGCACGCCACTACGTCTTGGATTGTCCAAGGGTAGTGGGTGTGCAGGAAGAGATAAGGAGGGCGAGGGGCGCGATCGAGAGTAAGCTGCTGAGAAATCACAGCAAGCTTCTTGAGAAAGCCCACGACGTGGCAGCTGAGCTTTTCCTCAGCTGTGAGTGAACAGAGTCGACCGGGGGCTGGCTCCCCGCGGTCCCTGCTGGACACAGTAGATAGTTTCCTATTTTGCTGTGATTAAAGAAAACCGGTATAGAAATCCTTCCAGACACGTTGTCTGGGAGGTGGTGTTTCCAGGTACAATGTCCAAGCACTAGCTTGGATACCGTTACTTGGCTTATGAGTTGTGGACTGAAAGGTCTGGGTGGCCATCTGCTTCTAGGGTGTACCAACTGTGCTTAGGTGGGATCCTCCAGTTCTTGTTTATTTTGGCTACTGTTTCTATTTCTTTAAAAGTAAGTTTATTTTTCTGTAGCAAGGGTTCTTTTGTGCCTTTTTTCGCTAGCGCATCGGCAGCTTCATTGCCTTCAATGCTAACATGTAAGGGTATCCATTGAAGGTGAATTTTTGAGGTATTGAGAGTTTTTGGAGATAACCAATTATGTTCCTGCTTACTTTGTCTCTAAGTTCCCCTGTGTGACTCAAGTGTTGTATGGCACTTCTACTATGAGTAAGAATCCATATATCGTGATGTTTAGTATTTCTGATGGATTTTAAGACTTCATAGATGGCTATAAGTTCTGATCTGAAGATTGAGCAAAAATCTGGGTTTCTTCTGTTCATTTTCTCATTGCCATTTGTGGGTTTAATGAGAGAGCCACTGCCAGTGTGTCCCAACTCGTCTCTGCTACCATCGGTATAGATAGTTATTGCATTTTTAGGAATTTTATTAATTATTTCTAATGATAATTGTTTTAAGTATTCTGGATTTTGGTATTGTTTGTTGGTGGGTTCGTTTAAAGTGGCATTAAAAATAACATTTTGTTAGTGGTTCGCATGTAGATATTTTTTCAGCTGAATAATATTTTTCCACTTTATATTTTAAAAATCCATTTCTTTTGGCCAGGTGGAGAGGGCCTTCTTTTTTGAGTCTTATATTGGGTTCCCAAATAAGTATGTAATTGAAAGTTCTGTGTTTATTTCATAACTCTTGATTTTTTTTTAATATTTTGGCAGATTGTAGCTTATTCTATCCTTTAAGGGCATAATGTCTGCCTCGCAAAGTACAATATTATTAGGGCAGGTATTTCGAAGACCTGTAATAATTCTAGGTGCATTTAGTTGTATCCTTTCCAGTGTTTTTAGATTTGTTTCAGATGCTGTACCATAGATTTGATATCCATATTCCAAGATAGTCTCATTAGAGATGTGTAAGTTAATTTTAGTGTTGTTGCTTCAGCTCTCCACTCTTCCTGAAATATATTTCAAGATTTTTAGTCGGTCTCTTCCTTTTCTAACAACTCCTTCAATATGTTTACTGGAGTTAATTTCTGGATCCAGGGTGTAGCCGAGATATTTAGGATGTTTATTATATTGTAATTGTTGTTCTTTCAGAATATATTTGGTCTTATTTTGTATAGTTTCTTATCGGTAGTAAAAAGACAGGTTTCAGATTTTTGGGGGTTAAATTCTAATTTATGTTTATTAGCAAATTTTCTAGGTGGAGAATAGTCTTGTTCAAATCTCTTTCAGCTTTTTTCCAGTTAGTGTTGCTGCTCCATAGAATAATGTCATCAGCGAAAAGTCCAATATTGTTTTATGTGAAAATTTGTCTTCTATGCCTGCAATAAATAGGGTGAAGAGAGTTGGGCTAAGGACTGATCCTTGTGGTAATCCTTGGTACAATTTGAAGGTTTTAGATAGAGTGCCATTATATTTGACCCTGATCTATATATTTTTAAGGGAATCATTTATCCAAGTGATAGCTTTTCCATCAATTTTGAAATGTTTGTATAATTTTGTAATTAACTTGTTTTCCATACCTTATCAAAAGCTTGTGTAAGGTCTAAAAAGCAGCTATGGTGTGGTTAGTTGGCTTTTTGTTTTGTGCATCTTTTACCTTTTGTGTGAAAAATAAGAGTTGGACTATTGTCCCATGTCCTTTCCTAAATCCATATTGTTCTTCTGGTAAGAGATTTCTTTGTGTCGGGTGGTAGGTGAGTCGTCTGAGTATATTTTTTTCCATTAATTTTCAGCAAATACTTGTGAGGGAGATAGGTCGGTAGTTTTTTGGGTCATCAGCAGATTTGTCAAGTTTTTAATGGGAATTATTGTTGCATTTTTACAGTCTTGAGGCAATTTTCCAGTTTTCCAGGAGTTATTGAAAATATTAAGAAGTCTTTCTTTGCCAATTTTGCCCAAGTTTGATATCATTCGGCCATGGATTCCATCTGGCCCAGGAGTCTTGTTTAGGTCAGTGTTTTCTAATGCATAAGCTAGCTCTTTCATATTGATTTTTTTCATGGAAAATATTATGAGTGCTGGTGACATTTTTACAGTCATGAATAATCTTTCGGGCCTTTTTTCAACCTTGATTTTACTACCTTTTTAATATGAATTACCTAAAAGATTGGCAGCAATTTTTTCATTAGTTGCTGGTGTACCATCTGTATTCTCAATCATATTTGGTTTTCAGTTTGTGGCTGGACTCTGCCAATTTGTTTTGCCAAATTCCAAAGTTTTGTATTTGGGTTTCTTGGGTTCAGGTTTTCATAAGTTTGTTTCCATTTTTCCCTTTTCACATTTACGTATAATCTTTTTATTTTGCAATCACAATATTCAGTTCAGTTCTACAATTTGTTTGGTTTTGGGTGCACTTTTTTGTAGTTCATTTCTTTTAGTTATAAGTGTTTGAATATTTTTGCCTGGTGTGTGTAATTTGGAATCCATTTCTTAATATAACCTCTTGGTATTGAAACTTTGGCTGCTTTAATAATGGTGTTTTCGAAAGATATCATATTAGCCTTTTTGAAGTTCCATAATTTTCTTAATTGAGCTAGTTTTGGTCTTGGTGCTAATTTCTATCAAATTAGGCAAATGATCACTTTCAAAACCTTTTAATATTTGCTATTTGCATTTGTGGAAAATGTCAGGATAGTGAAAACTTATATCAAGGGTTTGTGCAGTATTATAGCTGTAGGAATGATGGGTAGGATTCCCTTCATTTAAGCACATGAGAGAAGGCATTGTCGTCAAATATGTTTGATAGTATTTTGCCTCTTGGGTTTCGAGGTCTAATGTGTTTGGAATATTAACGGTTATGTCCTCATAGTACAAATTATTGATTAAAAATGCTAGGCCACCCCCTTTAACAGCATATACAGATGGATCTTCAGACCTTACCCTGAGTAATGGAGGGGCCGGAATTAACATAATACTGCAAGATGGAACAAACATCAAAATCAAAGAAGGAGCAGGACAGATTTCGTCAAACTTCACTTGTGAACTGACAGCTATCTGGAAAGCCCTTGATGTATGCCTTAACCAACCATCCCTGCATCAAGCAGAAGGAATTTTAATATACAGCGACTCCATATCCGCTCTAGAAGCAATTCAGAAGGGCAATACTAAAATCACACAGAAAATACACTCGTTACTTACCCAACTGGAACCATTGGAGAATAACTGCATTCTACATTGGATTCCTGCCCATGCTGGGATCGGGGGGTAATGAAATGGCATTTGAATTGGCAAAGGAAGTCAGAAAGTTGAGCCAAAGGAAAGAACAAATGTCATTATTTGACGCTGATTCTTTGTCAGAATACAAGATAATTAAACAAAAAAATAAGAAAAGATCAAAATGCGAAATAAACTCTGAGAGAAAAATGACAAAAACTATAACAAGGACTTAGAACAAAACACTATAAAGGAATGACAATACATCCAGATGGCACAAGAACCTATAGGGCATGCAACAATTGTTTTGGTGTGGAACTTACACCTACCCACATATTCTCATGTCCAGCAATGGCCGCAGCCTTGCAGAAATTTGACATAGACCCAGAGCAGCAGCTTTACACACCCAAGATAGTGGACATTGCTGCTGATGTGATGGAGGTGCATGGTACATCTGAGGCTCTTTATTGAACACGACAACAACAACGGCATTCCAGAGTAAAATAAATTATCAGAGTTAGATACATATTTTTCAAATGAATTAAAATAAATATAATCGATACTGAGTGAGAGTTGAATTAAAAATATTAGAAATTTATTATCTTCGGAAACAAACCGTATCTAAAATATCAAATTTCTTTTTGCTACATGTTTTAATTTGCATTTACCTATTTTACATATCTCTGATTGTATTTAAAAATCGTTAACCAATTCTTCATACTTTTGGCGAAGTGGTGTTTTATTAATTTGTTATTTGATATTATTAGGGTTCTTTCCTGGTATTCAAAAAGGAAAAATACGTGTGGATCAGTTATATATTTCAATTTATCAAACAATTTGGCCGCTAAATCTCTGATTCTGGTAGAGCGCCATCTGGCGAATAAAATTGTAACTAAAATCAATTTCGAATTTTACATTATTTGCCATAAAAAATCCCATTGCATCCTGAACACAATGGTGTTTACCGCATTGCTCTAGCGCGAATATTCGCGGAGTTATTAATTTTTAAAGTTGTGCGGGACTTTTGGATCACCCTGTATTTTACATCATTAAAACGCAAATAAAATAATATTTAAAATTAAATAAAGTGCTTTTTATTGTTTACATTTGTTTCAATTTCTCTCCCGTAGAAGGGCTTTCTCTCTCTCTCTCTTGCCCGAAAGCTTTAGAGATTTGCAAGTAAAAAATATTTTTAAAAGAAACTTTTCCCTGTAGGCCTAATGTTCTTATTTTAATATTGATTCAAAGGATTATTTTATCGAAGAGTTATTACTGATTGTGCATTATTTATTGACCAAACCTTGTACATTGGATTTGGATTTTTTTGTAAGAATATGCCAGAACCCGGTGTTGTGGCCTCTTTAGAGACGTGCCTCTTTAGACAGACACTCGTATATTTATTCGTTAAATTTAGGAAATTGATAAATCGGGAATCTCATGTGCCAATCTTATACAATCATTCAACGGAATAAGAACTGTATGGCTGCACTGTTGAGTTCTCCTAATGGTTTGTTTGTCAGGCCCAATCTATACAGCTGTTGTATTCAGGGATGTCCAATTTTGCCTCCTAAAACCTTTTTAAAATGGCAATAAATGATTCTTATCATTGACCACTTCCTGTAGAGTGTGTCCAATCTCGGACCTAGGTGATGAGATCACGCTGTATTAGAAATGAATTATAGAAATATTTTAACATAAGGGGATAGCACACACATTGGACTATTTCCACAATATTCGAGTAAAGAAAAATGTTATTGTGTAATCATTTACAATTAATTTGTAGTGGATTAATAGCTTAATTTGAATTAGGATCCGTAGATAAATAAACATTTAAGTAATTTATCAATTTTCTATACATAGGCCAGTGGTGATTACAACTCTGAGTGAATTTAAGGAATCAACTGGTGTAGATGAAGAATTGTCTCTATATATCCACATGTGTTGCCTCCCTTTCTCTGGCATATGTTCGATCGATCAAAGTTCTTTGTGAGGCTCTAGTTGTAAAGTTGTAGGAGGGTTGGAGTGGAGGCCCCATTTGGACGACAATATTCAATAAAAGTCAAGCGATCAATCCTAGTCGTGGCGTAATTAGTGTCGCCCAGCCCGTTCCTCTAACGACACTTTGATTGCGGTCAAACCCCCATTACCGCCACGGGCCAGGGAATGGCCCTTTGATGCAGACCACGGGCACAACCTCCCCTCACTCCGCGTGACTACATGGTCGTCGTCTTCATGGCCAACTCTCAGATTGATTATCCAAGAAAGAAAACAATGCCTCTTTTCACATGTGTGATATAAAATAAAATAGTTCAATTTTACATAGAGAGAGATAGTACATTAAAGTAAGAAAAACTCTTGAACAAAATGATATAGGATTTTCTTAAACTACTGATTGAATTACTCTAAGCACACACACACAAGTGAATTACAAAAAGCATAAGACGCCGCAACTCTTTTTTTTTACTTGATTAATGGAAGCTTTCGGGCAAGCTCTTCTTCAGATATCTAAAACCGGTTTTAGTTAGCCGAAGAAGAGCTTGTCCGGAAGCCTTCTTCATTTAAGTGAATAAAAAGAGTTGTGGCGTGTCTTATGATTTTTAGTAATTTGTCGAAATCCGCAATCCTGTAATAATGAACACAAGTGAGTGAATTAACGCTGAAAGTTTAACCAAACTCTCTATTTAGAGTTTAACACAGTCTCTCTCCCCCTCGGTTGTTTTGTCAAATTATATTGACAAACATTTTCAGTTTTTTTTTCTGATCAGGTTTTAGAGGGAAGAATGTTGTCTTCGTTTGTTAGTGAACCAATCTCTCACGCCTTCTCATTGGACGAATGTGGCCATGTCTGTATATAACTAAGGGAATGCCAGGGGGGCGGAGAGCGTGGAGAATTGGTGTGGAGACACTTAAAGTGCTTTTCTACGAAGTTTTCCCTGTCTGGCTGTTCTCTTCGCATCCCTGTGTCACCCGAGTCCGATCCCTACCAACGCTACAATAAAGATAAGTACTGTTTTATTTTATTTAACAAATCGTGAGTTGTTTTTATCTCCTTTTTGTTGTTAGTGTTGTACTCTTGAGTGTACGTTGTTCGGTGTATTAAGTTACTCTTACGGTAGGCCCTAGTATATTCCTTTTTTTGTGTGTTAACCCGCAAAAGTAGTAACGTTTGTCAGTTTCATCTCTATAACTTATAGGTAATTCTAGCATAAAGTAGAAATATACACCCTAGTCAATACCGGCAAACAAAATAAAAAGTTTAGCACTCTTAACAATAAAAATTATTGTTGATAAATGCAATAAGGTAATGTTGTGCTCAATTGTAAATATCAAAATAGATTTTATACACATTTTAGTTGAAATTTGTGATTATTATCTTGCGATATAGTATACTCAAGAATAAATATAAAATATAAGATTAATACAAAAATAAAATTTATACATAGGAAATTAAAAAAACAAACAAATAATGTAATTATTTGCACTAACTGGTTCGGTCAAATCCTACTCTAATCTCGCAGAGATTCCAATCTAACAGCCCTCGTTTATTGTTAGGTTTAAAATATCACCATCAAATATTTTTAGCATTAGGTTATTATAGCAATCCTTGAACCCCCTCAAAAGGTACTTTATAACTAAGCCTGTCCATTCATTTGACTCCTTGTCTAGAGTTAGGCACACAAGAAATGACACCATTTAGGTTTGGATAGAAGAGCTTCACATTAACCCAGAATCGCTACCTCTATCAAGGATGTCTTTGTTGATCTGAAAGTCTTCAACGTTTCAATATATCACAACCAAAAAAAAATTCTCACAATGAGTTTCTTTAAAATGAAAGCTTTCAAGCGATAATAGCTTTTAAAAGGGCTTAATCAAAATATCGACTATTTTTTATAAGAAATATTTAAGCCCGTTGAAAAGCGATTATCGCTTGAAAGCTTGAATTTTAAAATATAGAGCAAGCATAGTCTTCTCAACATTTCAACTTATACAATGGAGGAGCTTCACATTATCCAAGAATTGCTACTTTTATCAAGGATGTCTTTGTTGATATGAAAGTCTACAACGTTGAAATATATCACAACCAGCAATCATAATCTTCTCAACATTTCAACTTATACAAGAGCGACATATTATTCGAGAATTGCTACTTTTATAAAGGATGTCTTTGTTGATGTGAAGGTCTTCAACGTTTCAATATATCACACAACCAACAAGCATAACCATCTCAACATATCAATTTAGTGGTTATTTTGCTAGACAATAAATACAATAGAATATAATTTGCACATTTTCATATTTTATCTTTTACTTTCTGTAAAAATACATCACCCTTTCTGAAAGAATTCAATGGATGAAAAAAATAGCAACCTATTGGAATTTGTTTCTTTGGAGAGTGAATAGATATTGAGGAGCAAAGAGACAGAAGTATTATATATAGGCTATAATGAATTAAGTACAAAAAAAGGAAACTATTGAGATTGTCTCATGCTTTCAATCGTTGAAAGGTCTACAATAGGTAGAGCTATAGAGAGAGAATTGGACATAACCCGGGCGTCGAACGCCATCTACTCGGGAGCTTTTAGAAATTGAGGAGCAAGCAGTGTAGCGTAAAAACTGTGGGAGTTCACATTCCACTTAGGTTCTTACTTATAATTTTAAAGTTTGAAATAATATAATATTTAAGGTATTCTTATAAAAATAATTTATATATTTTCATATTTTATTGTTTGATTCGCTGTTTGGCAAATAAAACAATCCAAAATATTGCATTAGGTTTGGTTTAAGTGATTTATCTTAAATATATATCAAAGATACGCAGATAATGCCAAAAAAGGTTTGACTTCTTATTAAATCTTGAAACCACTAAACAATATTATATATTATTAAACATGAAGCAATAAGCACCATTTATATTATTGTAATGAAACAATTATGCTCGCATTTTTAATATTTAAAATAAAGGAAACTTCTTACTGACTCTTCACCGTGATGAAAACTATTTGGGAGGTTCAGTGTATATTTTTCATCGCCGTAAGGATTTCAGGTAGCTTTCTTTTTATTTAAAAAAGAAATATTCGTGCCCAATAGTTTCATTCCGTGTATATATATGGCACGTTATTGCCTTATGTTTAATTTATTCCTAAACGGCCTTGAAACAATTGTTTACGAAAGAATATTTTTAATGAAAAAAATGCAATTCTAACATCTTCATAGCATTTGTTGATAGTTTTCTTAAATACTATAACCGAGATTGCCCCTTCATTGTCGGAAATATAAAAGTCTATTACCCCTAATGAAGCCTATCTTTAATTTAAAGGGTATATATTAATATAAATGCTTATCACGTGTGTGCGCGGGTTTTAAAGTCGTTTGAGAGTTTATAAGATGACCGAAAAGGCGTTGAAGATGATGCACGCCTGGGTCACCCTCCATTCTTTCCTCGTAAAAACCAGTAGTTCGTATTCGGTTGCCTATTCGTGAGAAAGCTTGAACTTTTAGATTTTAAAATAATGCATAGGACGTTTACATAGCAATTTCAAAATTGTAAACTGCGTGCGAAAATGAGGCCTAAGATTCTCACAATCAAACAAATATAAACTTATGAGGATGGTTGTACAGAGGGTGTTCACACTTATAGGAAACAAGTTTTATTATAAAATATTAAAAATTAACACCATATTTGAAAATTTTCAAATGTTCTATTTGAAAGCCTTTTTGTTTATTTACAGAACGGCACCTGATTTTCCACGATAGCAGAAACTTTCTGATCATGGTCATACTCAAAAGATCCTATTCTTCTTTTACCACTTTCTAGAGACCTTCAATTGTCCTAGGGTGTCTCTTTCCATGTGCTCTTTTAAGGCATCCAAAATGCAAAAATCCTTTGGGGCTAAATCAGGAGATTTTACAGGGGTTCTGTTATTTGGAATAGTGTTGATTCCTGTTCTTTGCCTTAGATCTTCCAAATAAGCTTGGGTTGAAGATGAGGTATGACTTGTGGCGTTATCATGGTGAAACCAGACTTTGTTGCTCTGTTTTCCATAGATAGAGGCGATATCATTTAAAAATATAGGTTCTAAAATGTTGTTTTGATAGTACTCCGAGTTTATTTTGGAATTTCTTTCAACTTTTCTTGTTTTTAATTTTCCTTCATATGATATACCGCATTCCACTATAAATCCTTTGGGGTAACTTTCGGTACATTCCTTCAACCAAATTGGCCTAGATTTTTCCACCCCTTTTTGATAGTATATAGCTCTTTTTCTGTCGCAATCGGTTAAATATACCCATGCTTCGTCATATGTAACAATAAATTCCAACTATCAGCAGCCAAGAAATTTTCATAAAAATATTTGCTGATAGTGTGTCGCTGACGAATATGGCTCTGAAACAATTTGTGAACCGCATGTTTTTTTGTAGCTTTTAGGCCTAAATATTTATTTATTATTTTATTTATTGTTGACACTGATGTTCCTATTTGTGGCATAGGATTTTCTTTTGTAATATATTTTTTCACTTTTTTGACAGTTGCAGGAGTTCTCACAGATATAGGGTGAGATTCTTTTGTCCATTTCTCCGTAGGTGCTTTGAATAAAAACCTGATATTTTTGTCGTGAATAATATTATAAATACCTTTTTTAGAAATGTTGATATCATCTTGTTTGCATATTTTAATTATGTCCAAATAGGTAAGATTAGCTCTGGAAAGTCCTAAAATATAACCTCTTATGAAAATATTGTATTTGAAGGGCATTTTTTTTAAATAAAAAAAGAAATGTATAGCGTGTTAGAATTAGCTCAAGACTTTTCGAATTCCACGTTGTTGATTTTTTAAAATAAAGTAATAGTTCCTTTTTTTACACCGGGCGCTCGTTTCCTATAAGTGTGAACACCCTCTCTACTTGTGCTTTTACAAAAGTGTTTTTGAAAATACTTTAAAATAAGAGTGGTAGCATGTGGTGAATCATGTTTTCCGCTATCATTTAGAAACTAAGTGCAAATCCATACATTAAAAGAGTTCAACTTTTCTCCGAGAGTTCAAAAGCTCGAATGAGCAAATCGAACTGTTAATGATTGATTTATCGAAATTGATCAGATTGTGTACCTTCACTGGATTCCTCAATGTTGAAAATAGTAATTAACCTCGAGGCATCGCTAAATTTAATGAGAGAATAAGAGAAAGAAGACCAGTATATGGAAAATCAAGTCATGGGCTCTTTATCATGACAATGCACGATCTCACATTTTCTGTCGAGGCGTTTCTGGCCAAGTATGACATCCGTGTTAGACCATCCGTATTATTTGTAGTACCTGGTAACCTATGACTTCTGCTCCCCAAAGTCAAATATACATTGGAAACAAGAATTCAGACCGTTGAAGCTGTAAAGAAAAAGTGTCACGCATCATGAAAGAGCCAACAGAAGACTTTTAGCTGAAATGGAAAATTTTCGTGGAAAGTTGTAGAGATAGAGATCGGATGTATATTAAAAAAAAAAGTGGGGTGGGGGTAATTACTAAATATAAATATATTTTAAATAAAATTTCATAGAACACATTAATCTTGTATTACTTTATTTCCAATTCATGTATATAGACTGTATTTGAAATTGCAATTTTTATGCCAAAACAACATTTTATACAAAGCTTCATTACAAACTTATGCTTTAACCCACAACAAAAAATGTAAATAGCAACCTCGATGATCCAATTTCTTCGCCTGTGACCAATTGAGGTTCGAACAAAGAAATAAGCAACACTATTGGAAACACCACTAGGGGAGGCAGAGTGGGCGAGGAGACGATTGTGACAGATGGCCCCGGGCGACGGAGAGGACCAGGTCGGGATAGGCTGTCCGTTCATCACCCGCGGCAGCTGACGATCGGCACCCAAGTATAAATAGTTTCCAATCGCCGCTTGGCACGCGTTACTTTTTGTAGAAAAAGCCCGGCTGAGCCAAGGTTGGTGTCTGGGAAATGGAGAGCCTCCTTTACTGTAACTTATTCTTGGCCCCCGCGCCAAGCCCAATGTTTGGCTAAATAATTCGGAACAATTTAAGTCACTTTGTGTCTCTCTCTTGGGGCAAAGGACGATTTTCAAGCTGCAAATTTCGCAATATTTCGAGTTTAAATCTATAAGATTTCAATACTTATCATTTTATAAATTTTAAGACGGAAATTATAATGAAATAGTCTTGCAAAATATGATATATAAACCCCCTCCACAAAATATTTGGTTGAAGATAATATTTCAAAGTGGGAGCAATTTAAAAAATATATATTCTGGCGCTAATGTAGAGAGAGATTGCTCCCAATATATAGAAGTACACATTAAACGTCAACGTTAACAATAGGTATAAGGAGAGCGCGCAGACTTCTGTTAGCATAATAAATATCGGTGCTGTTTCCTTTCATGTATCGTCTGGCTCTCCATGATCGGTTCACGTTTTATATACGAGGTTAATTAAAAAATACTGGGATTACTTTATAATTTTAAAATGCAAATTTAATCTCCTGCAAAGTATTCTTTATTAGCACTAATGCACTCGTCCAAGCATTCATTCAAGTGTTGTAAGCATCTTTTAAACTCGTTCTTTCTGATACTGTTAGCGCCATTGTGATATGGCGTTTTACGCTCTGACATCGGAAAAGCCGTCTTTAATTACAATTTCATCTTAAGGAACAGGAAAAGGTTCGCGGGAGTTAAATCTGGGGAATATTGCGTGGGGAGAGTTTTTTCAGGCTGGAACGTGACTATCCTTTTGATTCTCTATAAGAAATCTGGGTAAAAATTTGCTGACACTCTTCGTCTTCCAAAATCAACGCCACAAATGTGTCGAATTGTGCTCTAGGTCAACCTGGAGAAGTATTCGAGGTTGTGGATTGTTATGTATTGTGTAATCTACATTAATGGATTTCGGACTTTTCCGATATTGTCCTCAATTAGATTAGTTGAAGGACAACCGGAATGGGGGACAAATTTTCATTGCCCATTTTTTCCATTTAGACCGAGAAAACGATCCGTACAGTTGAGTTTACTGAGAGCGCGTTCTTTGTAAGCTGTTTGCATCGTAGCAACCGTTTCCACTGTGTTGTTACTGACTAAAAAAACAAAACTTCAAAGCCGCAATGCTGTTAGTAAGAATCAGTCATTTTTTCGTGTCACCAGTGCACTAAAGACACACATACAGAATTTATATTGAAACCATATTTATCGTTGTCTGACTCAAGCGAGGTCCTACAACAGCTCCCAGCTGCACAACCTGGTACTACAAATTCACTATGTACGTATATAGCATTGTGAATCCGGACATTTTTTGCTCTCCCTTGTGTGTTTGACTGGTTTAAAAAAATCAATTTTCATTTATCGTTTTTATTCTCTTAGAATTTAGAGATGGGGAGGGAGAGTTACAATTCTCGGCTCAATTTAATAGAAATTTTAATATAACGCGCTTGAATGAGAAATAATTTCAAATCCAATTTATTTTCAGAAGAATTTATAAAGGCGCTCTTCACGCAAGGCGACCAATCGTTTACATATTTCTCTCTTACGCCTTCTCAAAGGAAAGTACCCTTACATAGTCTCGTGGGCATCAGTCCTGACGAGGTTCAATGAACTTGAATTATTTTTATTAACGAGTTCAAATTTCATCTCGTCGAGAAAATACCAATATATATATATAGGAAGGAGGTAATTTCATGGTCTAGGAAGGCATCGGTTTAGACCAGTTTATGGCTCTCCAAGTGTTTAAGAAAATCTCTTTTGATTACTTAAAGACACAAGAATAAGATTCATTAGCCACATGTGAAAATATTCATGTGCTAAAGGGCACTTTTAACGCTTTCAAAACTGAAGTAAAACAATACAATTTGGCCACGATCTCTACGAAAAACCCACAGATTTATAGGAAAGAATACGCTACAACACAAGGTTTAAACATTTCAGTTAAAGCAACTTTGTGAGTGATTCCTCGAAATTATTAGTCGTCTTGTAGACTGTTGCAAATGATATACACGTTATCTTTTTCTATATTTGCCAAAGCTTTGCGGCACATTCTTTCATCATAATATCCACGAAAAGTAAACAAACCTATCTTCCTCAGACCTTGATTGCTAAATTGTAGATAGCCATTCTAGAGGAACTTATATGTAATTGGCACCCATTGGTAGTGCAAGTCGTCAAATTATAATTCGTGGCCGCTTGATATGACTGAATTTTCTCCGATCTGTTTGATATATGGAGTCGGAAATGTATTCGAGGTAGTCGATCTAACTACAATTAAAACGCCAGGAAGAAAGCCAACCTACGTAGAAAGCATCATAGAAATGAATGATATAGATTAAGCCCGATAACAAACCTACCATTATGCTTTTGAAGGAGACTTCGCTATAAAAAGAAAAAAAGTTTAGAGCGATCCTTCTCTCATAAAATATTACCAAAACATGAAAGACAATTTTCTATTCATAAACAGATTTAAGGGGTGACTTATATATGTACCGTAACACTGAACAAGACCAAAAACAGTCAAGATATACTCACATATCTCAACTCCCTTCTGCCGTCATTCCCCCGAGAATAAATGATTCAAGAAGGGCAACATGAGACGTTAAAAAGACACTTAAAAAACCATACGTCAAAACAACACTCTCAACCGACCGATGACGGAGCCAAATAGGCTCGCGATGAGAGGTTGGTGAACCACCTGTTGTCTCCACGACATTCATATTATTTTATACGAAATGGAAAGCTGACTTGCAACCGTTTTGTTCAAATGGATCACACAGAAAATAAAAGTCTTATAACTTCCAGAAGATATTTACTTCATAAGTATATAAGATCAACGAAGATAAAATTCAGAAATTGTTTCACAAATCAGCCAAAAATATAGGTTTATGAAAATCTTTCAAGAGAATATCTTGCTTAAAGGTGTCGTTTAAATGGCCCTTTAAACAAGAAATACCAACTTGAGAAAGAAGCGAAAAGATGAGAAATTTCTGTCTTAAATTATACCTATATTATTATGCATTAGCGCGCCATCTGTTATGAAAATTCGAAACTATTATAGACTCGTATGATTCTTTTAAAAATCAAACCCTCCCCCAGGAGGGTTTACCACTGATGAGCCAGGCCCTCCAATTATTTTTTTCATTGCAGTAAGGGCAGTAGAAATTGTTTGATTTTTAAAAGAATCATACAATCTATAATAGTTTCGAATTTTCAAATTATACGTATGTTTATATACACAACTATATATTGTAGCGAAGTATTCATTATTTTATCAACAGAGTATCCTTTTTATGCTTATATTATGAAACTCTTTAAACTTCCCTCATTGCTTATCTTTTGTTTATCATTTATAGTTTGTTCTTGCCTTAAATAAATTTCTTTGTCAACCTGAGAAGTTTGTCTTCCTTAATTTTCCACGTGGAAATATTGTTCTCTCATTTTTATAAATAGAAATAATATCTCTCTCTTTTCTCTACTGTTGATCAAAGAAATCTTCTCTGAGTGTGATATATTCAAATATATTACAAATTGTCAATGTCAATTTACTGGTTAGAACATTAGTGTAGGAATGAGAAACTAACACGTCAACACCATTTTATGGACACCGTCATTTCTAAATCCCTTGTTACAGGTGAGTCGCCGACACGTTAGGAAAGCAACAGAACAATATTCTCGATTGACACATGTGATAATTCATTTTTCTACCAAAACTTCCCACACAACAAATCATTTTCCCATTTTATAGTGCTTTATTGAACAGTGGATATATAATTGATATTTAGAATATAAATTGAAATACTCAAAATATATTGTTTTGAATAAACATAGATATAACTTGAAGGAAAAAAATAATAAATATAAGTAAATATTTTTCACAATTAAAGACAATCTTTCTATTATTATATGTAGTTGATCTATTTTATTTAGAGTCTTCTCTTATGAATCCTTTCGTTTGGTTAATGTGGTATATATGAGATTTATTATTAAATAATTTTAAAAAATGAAACATTTAAAATTTTCACACAATTAATATTATTCTAAAATTCAGCCAAATTTATCAAATTAAAAGATGAAAAACTGTTTTTATCTTTCAAAAGATTGTTTTAAAATTATATACACTGGTCAACAAAAGAATGCTTCACTTATAAACACTAGCAAATATTCAGAAAAGTTTCATACCTAATAAGAACATTAAGGCATGTGAATTATCAATTTTTGAAACATAGCTAGAATATAAGAGCATAAAATAGCCGTGTGTTCATATATGAGAGGGTATATTTAAATAGCTTCCTAGTGTTTCGTTGAACAAAGTTATCTTGTTTTGTTGATTCTGCAGAATGCCAATGGAGAAAAAAGGGCGTCATACAAGCCTATTTATGATTTTACAAGAGGCCTCAGATAATCTGGAATTGGGATTAGAAAAATTGTTATGAAATTAAGCTGAAATCAAAGTAAAATAATTTGATATATAAATTCATACAAGTGAGATTTCGGAAAAACAATCACGTCCAGGGTAGCCTAGTGGACATGGCATCTGCCCGGTAAGCGGAAGGTTGTGGGTTCGATTCCCGCCCCTGGACACTTTTATTTTTCCGTTCGCCATTACTCTTCATATTTTCACCCTTTCATACTTCATCCAAAAAAAGTTAGAAATAGTAAATATTTCTCTTTGAAATAAATATTAATTTTTCACAGAAAAGAAACTTATGCGGTGCAACTTTAAGTGTTGTTTTATAATCATACGCCGCAGTCCTTTATAATCAATATATATGAAATATTATATAAATAAAAGAGTATATATTTTGGCCCGAGTATGTCAAATGAATATATATATATATATATATATAATATACTTACTGTGTATATATCGGGGATCTAAATTGAATATATTTTTATTTGACTATTCTTTTGTTTTACTGTATACGCCTATTTTCGCCAGGTATAAAGCTAGACTGGAAATTGTTTTGTTTTCAATCGGGTCTACCTGCGAATTTGAATGATTTTCAGCTATAATTAAATCATTTTTGAAAATGATGAATAGTGCAGCAGCCTACATAATTTGTGCGAATAAACTGCGATTTGAAAACAAAACAGTTGTAAAACTAACCCGAACCCTGAGATAAATGAGTGTACAGTCAATCAATTAAACAATCTACAATATACTTTAATAAAAAGTCCAAGAGTTTAATATTAAAGAGAGAGTGATATACAATATACAATCTTATTTAATTTAATTTCATATATGAGTCCGCAGATCTGTTCTAAGATATGTTTAGATCACCCTCGAGCACGGTTGATTTATATAACGATATATATATCTTATTATTTTAAATTCTCACAAACAAATTCATAATTTGATTGTATTATAAAATGACATTTTACTAACCTGTTAAAATGGTTAAAATATATTTAGAATTCCCTCCACACTAGGTGTTCTTGTGCATAACCTAATTATAAGATGAAGAAGCCTAACGCACAGAGGCAGTGCGGCGCAACCAGCCGGCGGATCACCAATATCCAATCTGGTGGGCGATCTCGCGAGGCCCTCGCTCTATTTTGGTTGGAGTTAAAAACAAATGGCAGTTCACATGGAGGAGCAATCACCGAAGGGATTGTCGCTATTTTGGCCGACAATGTCATGGGCTCACCGGAGAAATTGGCCCGCCACCCGCCTGATCTCTTTACATGTGTGGGGGACGCTTCTCACATGGCATTGTTCCTTCCAAATACTAAATCTTACAATGGCGATATATCAATGTACGACGGTTTCTTCCTTCAAGTATCATGTCTTACAATGGCGATATATCAATGTACGACGTATTTGTTCCTTTCAAGTACCACATCTTACAATGGCGATATATCAATGTACGACGGTTTCTTCCTTCAAAGTACCACATCTTACAATGGCGTTATATCAGTGTATGACGGTTTCTTCCTTCAAAGTACCATGTCTTACAATGGCGATATATCAATGTACGACGGTTTCTTCCTTCGAAGTACCATGTCTTACAATGGCGATATATCAATGTACGACGGTTTCTTCCTTCAAAATACCACATCTTACAATGGCGATATATCAATGTACGACGGTTTCTTCCTTCAAAGTACCATGTCTTACAATGGCGATATATCAATGTACGACGGTTTCTTCCTTCAAAGTACCACTTCTTACAATGGCGATATATCAATGTACGACATTTTCTTCCTTCAAAGTACCACATCTTACAATGGCGATATATCAATGTACGACGGTTTCTTCCTTCAAAGTACCACATCTTACAATGGCGATATATCAATATACGACGGTTTCTTCCTTCAAAGGACCACATCTTACAATGGCGATATATCAATGTACGACGGTTTCTTCCTTCAAAGTACCACATCTTACAATGGCGATATATCAATGTACATCGGTTTTTTTCCTTCAAAGTACCACATCTTACAATGGCGATATATCAATGTACGACGGTTTCTTTCTTTCAAAGGACTACATCTTACAATGACGATATATCAATGTACGACGGTTTCTTCATTCAAAGTATCACGTCTTACAATGGAAGATACTTGTATAAATATACGACCTTTTTGTTCCTTCCACACAAATTAAAAGATTTTACAATGACGGTATATCAATATACGAAGTTTTTGTTCGAAATTATAATTAAATGTCCACATCAAATTTTCTTTTTTGCTATTTCCGACTCTTCGGCGACCCGCTGCCAACCTTTTCAAGAAAAGCAAATCTTATTACCTTCGGCCCCCACGAAATATGAATATATAAAATAACAAGCGCTTAAATGTTCGAGATTTTACAAAAGAATAGGTTCACTCTAAATATAAATACTACAATTTTAAATTACTAAAAATGCTTAATAGAAAAAGTAAGATAGTAAAAGGTTAAAGAAAAAAATTGATGCCAAATCTTTTAAAATGGCATTTAAAAACCTTAACTCTCATATTTATATTTTTTTTTATGTAAATATTTTTCGCATTATTTGTACTGTTTGTTCATATCTCACTACATGCACAGAGTGTAGCTTATATTCAATTTACCAAAACAAACTTTTGTATTTGTCTTGTCCTTTAAGCTTTGTGCTGGAAGCAACAATACACATGTATATATAAAATGTCAACAATTAAAGAGAAGCATTTAAAAAATAAAAGGTTTAGTTGAATACAATTACTAAGAATGAACCCTCACACGCAAGTACAGACGAAATAAGCAGAACGAACATATAATAGTTGCAGCGATATGGTGGATTAAATTGACCAAACCTCGAATGCTCACCACTGGCGCTAAGGCTTCCCAATAATTTTCATCTTGACTTCACTAATTGTAGAAATTTGTCTTTTATATTGATACAAATGGTGCTGATTAATTTCTTTCTATCATACTTTTACTTGACATTCTATCCTCCAGCTCTGGAAAGAAGTTAGGAAGTTTTGAACTTAACAAAAAAAATCAGTTGAAAAATCTTATAATTTCGTTTGCCCCACAATACGCCTTAGCGAAATATACACTTACAATTAGTGTTCGTTTTATTTCTTTAATTAAGAAAAAATATTTTCTAAAAGTTACTAGTGCTCGAGATAATGCTAGATTAAACAGGATTCTCATTTTATTCCAGCCGAAATACGAAGTTAAATCAGCGTAGAGCGTCGTGCCGTAACCTCGCTAACTACTGTAAAAATGACAATTCTAACTTAATTCCGCCAGACAATGGCCTTCTTTCCCCACCAGACGAGAGGGAGATCGAGCACCTTTTAACTTTACCAAATGATTTATGGCGCTCCCGAGAGGATTGTAACCACAACAAAGGGTAACCGAGGTAACAATGGTGTGTCGTTTGGAGAGCTCGAACTGTAATTGTATTAGTTGGCAATAAACCATTCATTGTTGGGACGCTAAAACAACCTAACAGGTTTGACAGCCATTGATTGTCTGTCTGTCAGCTGGTGGTCGTCGCAACTTATTTAATTACTTCGTTTTACTTGTTCTCCGACAACTGACTTCCCCCATTTTTGAAGGCTCCTCCTACTCATTCATATTTTTGGCACTCTCGAGGATGCTTGAGTGCATCGCGAACTGTCGTCACATGGGGGCCGCAATTTGTTATCTCCTAGCTCTGGTCTGGTTAACTAATTCAACTTGTAGCGCTGGGGTTGATGGGCTGTTATTATATATTACCGTTCCCGGGTACACAGCATTCAAATAAAGTATCTTATGCGCAGATATTATTTTACAGATATTGACTCTCACGTTCTCCGCACTAAACGTTTGTTTATTAAAATATTTCTAAAATAGCGAACTTTCGAGGGTGAGGTCAACAAGCATAGTTCTCTTGGCAACTAAATGTCTTACTGTTTGCACCACGCTGATGAGGGCCAACAGCCCGAAACGCGCCAGTGGTTAGCTTTTCTTGATTAATCAAGAATGGGTATTTGGCCAATTCTGGAATAATTAAAAATCAACGAGAATAGTTGATATTTATTCTGATAGATGGCGCAAGCCATCAGCAACTTTCAGTTGCACGATAAGGAGATGCCTTTTTCTTAATAAATGTAATCAATGATAAACATTTGAAAAATATTTTACAAATTATTAGAGTTATTATATGTTTGTAATGTCTTTATTCCATTTAATAATATTTCAAAGCTTATATCTGTATAGAAATAGTGCATTACATCAATACCTATGCATTTTGTTCAATTTTTTTATCGCATATTTTCTCGTGGAATGTTTGTAATAAAGAGATTAATAAACCCTTCGCACAATAAGTTAATTGTTGAAACTTTTGCGTCACAAAGGTTTGGAAATTGAACAAACTTATCGCAAAATTTCAATTTATAATATTATATCTAAATATTATTCACTAAACACCCCTAAGCTGCCTTCCATAGAAAATACAGGGTATATTCCAAACCAATCCAATACAATAGTAGAACGGTCTAGAGATTAATTTGGCGAAACCGCTGAGAGGGTTCACTACTGATGAGCCAAGCCCTCTCATTCAATAACTCATATCATTGCAGTAAGGTCTGTAGAGATAATATATGATGATATTTAAAAGAAGCGCATTGCCAGTAAATTTATATGTGTGAAATTTTAACGATAGATGGCAGTTAAATTTAATTTACTAATATTATATCTCGACTAGCCGAGTGATCCGGGCAAGGCCCCGGGTTCAACAGAAGGGCCAGCAGAGACATTAAGAGTATAGATAGTGGCTTAAAATTGCAATAGGTATATTCTGATTTTCTAGAAGAAGAATTTCAAGTATAAGGGTGAGTAAAAATACTTCTAAGTAAAGTATATACATTCGGGGCAGATCTTTTATATTTCTATATCAAAATGAGAATAGAATCATATCATCTACATCAAACCTTATAATTAGCAACATATTTGACAGCGCAGTGCAAAAATGTAGAAAATTAATAAATAGAGTAGTGGTAAAATATATAAATATAGAGAAGATCAAAAATAAAAATAATTGATAAAAAAATACTTTTGAGGTGAGAAACTATAGAAATTGGTGAAAGGTTTAAATATTTTTTTTAAGTGAAAAAAAAAAGAAACATTTAACAAATCAGAAAATAAAATTGCAAACAACACAATTATAATGCAGATAAGAGGACATATAAAAGGAATAGATTCATTTGAAGGACCTCATTGAAAACTATATTTTTAGTTTTATATATATATATAATTTACCACTGCTCTATGCATAAATTTTGTACATTTTCAGTGGCCGCTGCTCGCCTCTGTAATACCTTTTTAGCGGTAAATTTGTATGTAAACAACAATCAAATCTCGAAATTTGATAAATAGTAAAAAAATATATATATATCACTGTGCATCAAATATCTCTCAGAATTATTTTCTGAATCCCGATATATATATGCTATAAGGTACAACTTCCTTAAGTTTTGTCTATCAGTGTATTCGGAAAATAAAAATAAAACTGTCATGTGAAGCAAAAAATAACGAAAATTTTGGTATATAGATGGCTATCTATAGTTAAGTATCTTTGGAGGAGATAGCTTCAATCTTTACAACTGTAAACCCTGTTAGTCATATATAGATAGATTTTCTCATATTTAATTACAGAATGCATGTATATATTTCAAATAAAGGATTATAGATTTGGAAATTGAATATTTCTTACATACGTTGGTTTACGCTTTTCGTTACATTTAATTATATATTGTTATATTAAAATATGTTTTATAAGATTTATATATTTCTAAAAAAAGGTATATTTCAACAGAAAATTAGATAGAAGAACGCCATCTAGTAGATTAAATATCAACCAACATTGATTTAGGCTTATTCCGTAATATTTGGTTAAGGGAATTTCTTGATAAAACAAAGAAAAACCAACCACATACGTATTTCGGGCTGCTGGCCCTCATCAGCGCGGTGCAGGCTGTACCTGAACTCCCAAAATTTCTTTCAAACAAAATCAATTTATTCTAAGGCTTTCCTCTTTAATCAGTATAATATACAACGTGTGATCAATAATTTCCAGGAATGAGACTGAATCACGTAAAATATTCAAAATAATGAAATAATTTTATAAGGGCCTTATAGATAAAACATTTATCAACACGTAAAAAGAAAATTGATCACACAGACGCGCTCACGTTTTTTCGAATTTATAAGCTCGAGTATATCAGAACATTTTCTAACATCAGTATGGACTGTATTGAAAAACAGCGAGTCTGCATAGAGTTTTGCTTTAAATTAGGGAAAAAGGCTTCCGAATCATATCAAATGTTGAAGCAGGCTTTTAAAAAAGATGCCCTATCACAATCGAGGACATTTGAATGGTTGGTACGATTTAAAGCTGGTCGAACAAGCTTCAAGGATGATATACACACTGGCAGACCTTTATCGATAAGAAACTCCGGAAATGCACTCAAAATCAAGTCATCGATCAAATAAAACCCAAGAATAACTATCAGAGAGCTATCAGAAGACTTGGATATTTCTTTTTGAACATGCCAAACCATCATAAAGAATGATCTGCATCTTAAACGATCCCCGGCTAAATTTGTCCCACATCTCTTAACGAATGAGCAGAAATCGCATTGCAAAGAAACGTGCAAAAACATGGTCTAAATGTTTAATTATAATACCCGTTGGCTCAAAAATGTTATCACGGGAGATGAAACATGGGTGTACGGATATGTTCCCGAGACTACGAGGGCAATAAAGCTAGTGGCTATAGCCTGGAGAACCAAGATTCAAGAAAACAAGGTTGATCAAATCGAAGCTTAAGTGCCTTCTTATCACGTTCTTTGATGTAAAGGGATTGGTACACTAAGAATTCGTGCCCGAGGGTCAAGCCATTAATCAACATTATTATCCTGATGTATTGCGACGTTCAAGGGAGGCTGAGCGTCAGAAACGAGCCGAAAAAATGGCTCTTGCGTCATGACAACGCACGGCCACATACGGCCGTCACTGTACAACTCTATTTGGCTAAACACGGAACTGCTTTACTACCCCAGCCACCCTATTCTCCCGAACTTGCTCCCAACGACTTTTTCCTTTATCTTAAAATTAAAAAGAGTCTTAAAAGGACGTCGATTTGACTCAATACCTGAAAAAAAGGAGAATATGAAGAAAATTTTGAAAAGCCTGAAAGATGAGGATTTTCAGATGTGTTTTGATATCTGGAAAAAATATGGAACAAGTATATAGATAGTGACGGTGATTATTTTGAGAAATTTTAAATACAACTTTGTTATATTTTTTATCTTTTTGAATATTTAGCATTCCTGGAAATTATTGATCACACTATGTATGTGCTTATATATTAAACTATATGCTTATATATTGTTACATCATGATTAATGGCGTATTTCTTATATTATTTTTAATATATTTGAAATTTAAATTATATATTTATTTATTTTAATATTCTGTGATATTTATTTAAAAACAGATTATTTAGATTATCATCATTTGTATTTAGGTACACGTGTGACTTCACTGCTCTCTTTGATGTGAGAAAATAAATAAAGGATTCTGGAGGCTACTTAAAGAAGACTTATCTCGTTATTCCTCTTTATAAAGTTGTAGGATGGTTGAAACACGCTCTGGTAAGATGCAAGACCCAGCACAGGAGAGAATCAAGGCTGAAGAGTCTGCCAAGCCGCAACTTGGTGCAACAATTGGTGGAGATGCTAGTTCCGACCCAGTTGTCCTGAATCCCAACATCGACATCCCCAAGTATGATGGAACAGAAGACCCTCGCCCATGGATAGAATCCCTCGAAGAGATTGGTTTCCTCTATCATTGGGCAGACTACATAATTGCCCGTTATGCCGCCATGAACATGACGGGAAGCGCTAAAACCTGGTTGAATTTACACAAAGCGAGTTTCACGAGCTGGGAAAATATTAAAATCCGCCTCATTCAGGATTTTTCTCTGGACGCCAATAAAGAAGAACTAAGAATGAAGCTCAACAGAATGCAACACTGGAATGAACCAGCAATCAGGTTCGCGGAAGACATCCTAGTGTTGTGCAACAAGGTTGACCCCGCAATGGAAGAAGAAGCAAAAATCGATCATGTTATTGGAGGACTGAAAAAAGAGTACTCATTCGCGCTCTACCTGAACCCTCCTAAAACGACCGATGAACTTCTTGTCGTGTGCAAGAAAATGGATTCTTTTGAAAAGAAGTATCGGGAACGTGTGGAGAAATCCAGAAACCTATATAACGGCCCACGCTATTCTAGACCCCAACAACAATCGAGGTACGTGCCGCCGACTGCCACACGAAACTACCAGACCCCTTCCAGGCCCCAAGCCCCTGTTTCCAATAATTACAAGAACGACTTCCCTCCTACTCTCAGGCAGTATCGAAACAACTTGACCCAGCCTTTACCCCGAGACGTACTTATAATCCAAACTTTGTGCCTAAACCAAACCTCCAGGGAAACACCTACAATAAAAGTCAAGAAGTGAGCAAAAATAGGACGGAAGATGGAAGACCAATCTGCTTCAAGTGTAACAAGCCAGGGCACGTGGCCCGTTATTGTAGGGTCAAGTTTATAAGAATCCTAGAAGAGGATCCAACAGCTACCCAAGAGAAGATCGAAGAGAAATGCCAAATGAATGAAATATCAGATAAATCAGGACCTCGGCTTTATGCTGATGTATGTCATAGCACACAGACAAATATTCCTACCCGGAATAGATATTCCGTGTTGGAAGATTTAAACTAAGCGTCGCGCCTGAATATGTCAATCAAAGCAAGTCGACCATAAATGGAATCAAAAAGTTGGACCCTAAATACAAATTAAAAATTCATGTGGACAAGATAGGAACTTTTGAAGCTTTGGTTGATACAGGCGCTGACCTCTCAGTGGTCGACCTCAGAACGGCCCTCGATACAGGCCATGGTATAAGTAAACTCGCAAAAACTTGTGCAGGACCCGATGGAAAAAAATTAGACATAGTAGGAAGTATATTGTTAAATATAAAAATTGATGACAAAGCATTATCGCACAAATTTGTGATTTTGAAAAACGCATTTACGGACATTAATTTTTGGAAGAGATTTCCTTAAGAAAATGAACGCGAAAATAGATTGCAAAAAAGAAATAATAAAATACGATCTGACAAATAATCATGACATAAGCAATTATGAACTGAAAAAAATAAAAAGCGTTGAAGATACTGTTATACCTGAACTGTCTATTAGATTAATTAAGGCCTCAATAGAAGCAGAGGATGGCGAATATGTCATCGAAGAGAACAATAGAATGATTCAAACAAATGGCCTTCGATTGGCAAGAAGTTTGCTTACTGTCACGGATAGGAAAACTCATATCTGGATAACGAACCCTTATCCTCGACCTTTAAAAATCATGAAAGACCAAACATTGGCTCATGGAAGCCTTCCTGCAGAGGTAAAGTTCATAGAGAAGTTAGAGCAAATTAATAATGACGAAATCCAATTTCAAATAAACAAAAATCTATCACCTAAAGAACAAGAGGATTTGAAACAAATTTTGAGTAAGTATGCTGATTTGTTTTCGCCGAGGTTAGGCAGGACCAATTTGGCAAAACACCGGATCGATACAGAAGATGCAAAACCGATAAAGCACAAGCCATATAGGGTGAGCCCCAAAGAACGGGACATTATAAAAGATCAAATTGATGAAATGCTCAAAGAAGGCATAATTAGACCATCTTCAAGTCCCTGGTCTTTCCCTGTAATACTGGTCAAGAAGAGAGATGGTAAGTTCAGATTTTGTGTAGACTATAGAAAATTGAATGAGGTAACAGTAAAGGATGTTTATCCAATCCCAAGAATTGATGACGTAATGGATACTCTCCAAGGATCGAAGTACTTCTCAGCAATAGACCTTAGATCGGGATATTGGCAAGTCGAAATTGAAGAGAAAGACAAGGAGAAGACAGCTTTCACTACGACCCACGGTTTATATGAATTCAACGTCATGCCCTTTGGACTATGCAACGCCCCTGCTACTTTTGAGAGGAATATGGACAATGTGCTTGGAAATCTAAAATGGCAGATTTGCCTTTGTTATCTGGACGACGTTATTATATACAGCTCAGACTTTCCAACCCACCTTAAAAGACTTGAAGCTGTCTTAAAATGTTTTAGTGAATCTAATTTGAAACTGAACGACAGGAAATGCAGATTTGCTTTTGAAGAACTTGAGATCCTTGGTCATATAACCAACCAACAGGGTATAAAACCGGCCGAATATAATATCAAAGCCGTTAGGGATTTTCCTCAGCCCAAGAAGGTCAAAGAAGTACAATCGTTCCTAGGAATGTGTTCCTATTATAGAAAATTCATTAAAGATTTCTCAATAATTGCTGACCCATTGACAGGACTCATCAGGAAAAATGAGCAATTTACCTGGACAGAAAAACAAGAGGAAGCATTTCAAAACCTTAAAAAAGCTCTAATAAATCCGCCAATCTTAGGTCACTTTGATCCAAATGCAGCCACCTACATTCACACAGACGCCTCTAACATCGGCTTAGGTGCAACACTGGTCCAAATTATCTGTGGGGAAGAGAAGGTGATATCATATTTGAGTCGAACTCTAAGTAAAGCTGAGCAAAATTACTCAACCACCGAAAAGGAATGTTTGGCTGTGGTGTGGGCGATATCAAAACTACGACCCTACCTATATGGAAGACATTTCAAGATAATTACAGACCATCACGCATTGTGCTGGCTGAAAAATCTTAAAGATCCAACAGGTAGACTTGCAAGGTGGACACTGAAAATTCAGGAATACGATTTTGACATAATACACAAATCGGGTAAAAAACATATGGATGCTGATGGCTTATCTAGAGGACCCCTACCTGAAACGGATTGGGTCGAAGATTATGAACGACTATTTTTGAATCAGATAATAAATAAAGAGGATGAATTCATAGAAAATGTTAAGAAAAGCCTTAAAGGAAGCAAACGAGCAATCACACAGAATTTTAAAGAGGAAAATGGATGTCTATATAAGAAGAACCCAAACCCTGAAGGCAGAGCATGGTTGCTGGTAGTGCCGAAGAAGAGAAGGAAAGAAATCATGAGTGAATTCCACAACCATATGCTGAATGGCCATCTAGGCGTCGCCAGAACCACATACCGTTTGAAGAATAAATATCATTGGCCTTCCATGCTGAAAGATGTTTCAGAATTTGTAAAGACGTGCCATCTTTGCCAAAGTCGGAAAGGTTCAAATCAGTCGCCCTCTGGACTTTTGCAACCCATTCCCCCAGCTAACTACCCTTTTGAAAGAATCGGGATTGACTTTGTTGGTCCCTTGCCATCAACGAAAAGAAGAAGGAAGTGGATAATTGTGTTGACTGATTATTATACCAGGTACGCTGAAACAAAGGCAGTCTCAGAAGCAACAGTGAAAGAAGTCTCTACATTTTTAATCGAACAAATTTTTTTACGTCACGGGGCCCCAAGGTTTCTTATTAGTGACAGAGGTTCACAGTTCACTAGCAATTTGATGAAGGAGGTTATGAAAATGTGCAAAGTTAAACACTGCTTCACGACGAGCTACCATCCCCAGACTAACGGACTAACGGAACGGCTAAATAGAACTCTAATCAACATGATAAGCATGTATGTAAATACAGACCAGAAGAACTGGGACGAAATCCTCCCTTTCGTCACCCACGCGTACAATACCACGATTCAAGAAACCACAGGCTACTCTCCATTTTTCCTGTTATTTGGGAGGGAACCCATGTCCCTCTTAGACGACGATAATATCCCAATTGACAATAACATGAACGATTATGACGAATATATAGAAAATTACTTAGATAAAATAGCAAGGACGAGACAGGTAGTCATTAACAACACAGAGAAGACTCAGGAAAGAATGAAGAGAAACTATGACAAAAAACACAACGAGAGAATCTATGAACCAGGACATTTAGTGGCAGTTTGGACACCAGTCAGGAAAATCGGAAAATGTGAAAAACTATTGAGAAAATATTTTGGCCCATATCGAATATTAAAGAAGCTGTCTAACGTAAATTACTTAATTGAGCCGAAAGATAATCCTGGCCAAGACCCATTGATTGTCCATGTCTCAAGACTCAAACCCTATTTTGAGAGAATTGATGAGGTAACTCACGAGGACGTGACGACCTCTGGAGAGGGGGAAGTGTTACATCATGATTAATGGCGTATTTCTTATATTATTTTTAATATATTTGAAATTTAAATTATATATTTATTTATTTTAATATTCTGTGATATTTATTTAAAAACAGATTATTTAGATTATCATCATTTGTATTTAGGTACACGTGTGACTTCACTGCTCTCTTTGATGTGAGAAAATAAATAAAGGATTCTGGAGGCTACTTAAAGAAGACTTATCTCGTTATTCCTCTTTATAAAGTTGTAGGATGGTTGAAACACGCTCTGGTAAGATGCAAGACCCAGCACAGGAGAGAATCAAGGCTGAAGAGTCTGCCAAGCCGCAACTTGGTGCAACAATATAAACTATTAGCATATATTTAATTTAATAAAAAACGTATTTTTCATTATATTTCGAGAGGTAGCTCGCCTCTCTTATCGAGGACTTTTGTGGCTTACTCTCGCTCACGTGATTCAGTTTGAATCACAAAAAAAAAAAAAAACTTGATAAAGAGAAGCGAGCTGCCTCTCGAAATATTATTAAAATAAATTTTCTATTAAATTAAATATATTTTAATAGTTTATTTTTAGATAACAATATGGATATATATATATATATATATATATATATATATATATATATATATTTCTCCATCTTCAGAATTATTATATAGGATTTATTTAGAATAGATTTTTTGTATTGATTAACTGTACCATCAAACCCACGAATATTTAAAACTTATTGAAACCGTGATGGTAAACTGGTTTGAGAAGCCTCCATTTAATTTTTCCTAACTAATAATAAGTACTTTAAAAAAGGACGTTAAGAAAAAAGTGTTTTATTTTCTAAATCAACTGTGAGAAAGACTTCTTTGGTAATAAAATCATTAAGAGACGTATAATATACGTTATATTATATTAATTATATTATATATGTTTCTAAAATATATTATAATAATGGAAAAATATACATATTTATATTTATTATTATAAGAAAAAGATAAACGTAATTCTGAATATAATTCAAAAATTCCCTATTGTCAAAGATTGTCTTGCATTAAATGTTGTCTAATAATGATATATAAATATAGCTATTTAAATAATTGGTTATTATCATTTTCCATCCCTCAAATAATGGAAGACATTTGGTTTAGCGTTTCACATTCAGCCGACCTCTGAATTTATCTCGAACATTATTGTGGACAGTTGTCATCTTTTTGCATCTCACACAACAAACGTCGCTTTGAAAATTCGTGCCAACTAGAAACATTTCTATGAATTCTCATGAAAATCAAACCGTGAAATGCATTGGGAATTCCCAACGGGCACAACAACGATGAGCAATATATCATCATCTTATTCATCATCTCCGTCAACGTTATACAAGATTATATTGAACCTCTTCCAAAGCAAAATATTTTAAATCATGGTAGAGTAGTGCTGCGGAATTTCAGAAAAAGCCCCAAACGATGCGATGTGTACTCCTATTAGAAATATAGATGAACTGAGTAGAATACTACAATAATACTATAAAAATGTATAGAACACTATATAAAGTACAGTTCTACATTTGTGTACTTAAGCGATGTGCCAATTTTAGCGAGATTTTTATATGGGCAATCACAAAGATACAATTAATACTTTATTGTAACGTTCATGAATTTGTGTTAAATAATTATTTATTTGTAATAAACACCTTTTGTTTTTAAATAGATATCAATATTTCTTATATCATCGTATAGAAAACTAAAAACAATCAAAAATCAATCTGTTCTGAATGAAATAAACTATTTTAAAAAACAATACCATTTTTATAACTTTTCAGAGATAGAAAATTACAATGTATTTATTTATTTATTTCAACACACAAACGCGATATCCCGGCTAGGGATAATTGCGTCGATTTACATTTTTTAAACAGAAACAGTTATAAAATTTTTACAAAAAAAAAAGTAATCGAAATAAAAAGAGAAAAATATATATATATATATTAGGAACCTGAACCTTTCAGGTTTGAAAGAAAATCATGAATATATTTACAAAAATAGTTAAAGTTATGATAATTCTCTCTGCTATTTACAAATTGATATAGATCCACAACATTATTTATTGTCTGTTGTCTAGCGGTGAAGAAGAGTGGACATTCCAGCAGTAGGTGTCTCGAGTCCTGGAATTCGTTGCCACAATGACAGCTAGAGTCTTCAAAATTACAATGTATTTTAGCCAAGACTAAACCCATCGTTGTCAGATATATACGCAGAATCGTTTAATACAAGAGTATAGCTTTAAAAAGCGGAATGGTAGATTAAACTGGCGAAACCTCGAGGAGGGTACACCATGAAGAGCCAGGCCTGTCCATTATTTTTTCATCGCATTAAGGACAATAAGATGGTTGTCTTAATATGAAAAAAAAATTATGCTTATAATAGTGTAATTTCTATATTTATATGGCGCGTTATTGCCTGATGTTTAATGTAGTTCTATTTATCAAATATATACACAGTATTAAACTTTGATAAATGTTATCATTTCTGAATAAATAAAGCAGCCATACATACATGTAGAAAATCCTATGGTGTTTCTACTTTGAGAACCTTAGATCTCAACATGAGAAGCGCTCCAACTGAGGAGCCACACCGCAGGTCGATCTAACGGGAAGCACTGACTCTTCTATGGCATTGTTTCATGTTGATATTTAGTAAGTTTGGAAGCCTTATTTCACAGGACCTATAACCCAATCTCTACCATGAAACTGTCACATGGCACAATCAGGAGCTTGAGATTGCACTTCAAAACATTCGAGGGATTTGAAAGAAGTTCACGCTACATTTCTAAATTCCGGTGACAGAAATTCCCTAACATATAACGAGTTCAGTTAACCGTTTTAACGAACATTTGAAGCCAATTCTGAAGACAACCAAGTTCTCAAGATTTCGATTTGACCAGCGTGAAAGTGGTCACTTACAAATATAAGATTTATATTGTTTTCAGGTGAAATATAAGTTTATTGGAAGTTAAAGACCTTTGTATGTAAAAATATTGTTACAGCATTATCTCTCGTTCAATATGGTTTTGAATAATACGTAAAATTGAAGGTACACTCAAAAGAAGAGTTTTGTGTACTTCTTAGGAGCATAAGTTGGACTCAACACTTGGGCAGATAGTCCATAACTTGGAACGTTTATTCAAAATCCCCGGACTTTACTTTGATTAACGAGACTTTGTCCGTTCTGTATATTTTAAAATATTTTATTTAACACTAGCTTCCAGTCTGTCTGTCTGTCCATATATATGGTGATTGATTTTACTATACACCCAGACGACCTAGAAGTCTGATATTTTATAGACCAGATCAATCCTGCTAAGAATACACGTGTACAAGGTTTCAGACTTCTAGGTGGGCGTAGTTGTTGGAAAGGGACTATAAAATAGAGGATCAATATATTTTCTTTTAAACGTACAACATAGGTCCAGCCGTTTCTGTGTATCAAAATGGGCAGACAGCATTTCATAAAAAAGTCGCTAGTATGAAACTGAAGCCATAAAATATTGTGAGGATATTCTGAATAATATATATACGCATTTAAAATAACAAGAATATAGAAAAAATGAACTAATTTGAAATAATTAATAAAACACACACAATATATATTTATATGAAAAAAGGCATCTCCTTATCGTGCAACTTAAAGTTGCTGATGGCTTGCGCCATTTCATATTTATGCACCTTATCCCAGTACAATATCCCATTTGTACTATTTTTTCATATATTTATATGAAATTTTTATTTAAAATATAATACATGCATATGCGTGTATATAAATTCTTTTTTTTTTTTTCAAAAATATCTCAATAACATAGTATGAGCGTTTTCATTCAATACAATTGAGTTTAATATTGATATTTATATAAAAAGGCATATATTGGATCAAAATATAATTTATTTTACCCATATTTCAGTTAGCTGAACGCCAACCTTTTTCATTTCATTTTTCAACCATTTTAAAGATTATTAAAGATCTATTTATGAATTGCTCTATATATTCAAAATGATATTTATATGTAAATATTTTATTTAGATTTTGCATATATTTCCTCTTTTGATTCGGTGATGCTTTGTGTATTTTGAAATGATTTGGTGAAGGTAAATTTGTGTGTATGTAAATTTATAAGAATCATGGCTATATAAAATTAAAATTTAAAAATTAATTAATATAATAAATACCTTTCCCACACATATATCATCATACAATGTCCTGGGGAGACTGTAAATACTTAATCAATGTATATAGCCCCTTCATGACCTTGTATAATGTGTACATAGAATAATGAAAAAATGGGAGAAAATGAATATTTTAGCTACCATCTTTGAGCAATAAGATTTGAGTAAAAATAAATCGATCGGGCATTCCACACTTATATCATTTAATGTGAAGCAACTGATTAACAATTTTTATGTTTAATTAATTTTGTCATCTCTTTAGTAAATGTGCCTGATCCTCGTCCCCCCGCCTCACATATCAATCTAATTATTCCTTGTTGAAATGTTTATTTTCTACTTTTTAGTTCATTTTTAACAAACGATTTTTAAATCTTTCTAATAGTATATAAAGATCTGTGAAAATTTGTTTTTTTTTTTCTTTTACAGATCCAGTTACGCCTTTTTTATATATAAAAACTTTCAAGTTTGTCCAAATATTTTGTAATTAACGATCGTATCCCTGAGATGTTTTAGAGCGACCAATCAATGAAAAAATTGAGTTCAGTTGTCACACGAAGTTTATATAAATGAAAGTGTTCGATATTTAATTCCAGCATAATTCCTACCCATGCTGTTCCTATATGTTGAAAATAAAGGTATAGTACGTAAGTTAGTATATAGGAGGTATTTAGGGTGTCTAACTTTATCTGATCTCCACTCTATAGATGCGAGAATGGTTCTTTTCCCACTAACAACGGCGCTCAGCCAGGCAGTGTATTTAAGGCTCCACGACTCAAGTGCCACAAGGAGAGAAGGCTCCTTCAATGAGCGAGCCAGGTTGCTAGGTAGGTTAACAGAGCAAGGCTTCATTCTTCCAGTGTAAGGAAATCGCGAGCCAAAGAAGAAGAAAGGAGCCTATCTAAAGAAAATAGCGGAAAGAGTTTTTAAACGAAACAATTGCTACAACAATTGCGGAGTTCCGCCGGACAACCTCCGGGAGATAAGGAAGGAGGTATTCTTGGCGCTAAAGACCGACCTGGAGAGCTCGCCTTACATCATCCGCTCGCTTCCTGATGGAGATAAAATGCACTCATGTTGACAACCGTCGTCCGCCCATTTTTATCTGCACGCTCTCCCGTCCGTCTCCTGTCTGGGGCTGCGGTGAGCTCAGTCCGCATGTCACACGGGGAATCTATTATATGGCCTCATTTAGAATACCTATTTGATGTCTCTTTATTCAGACATTTCCGCTTTCATATACCATTTATTTAGGACATTTTCGAACATATAAGTTACACAGTTATTCTTATTCTATTTTGAATATGTTGCGATGATTTTTGTAGTTTCAAAATATTATTTGGCATTTATATAACACAAGAGAGAGAGGATTATTTTTGATTAAAGATCTTGATTTTAAAATCATATTTCGGGTTATATATGTTGTATAATTTTTTACTATTATTTACTTGTTTTAATACAAGAGTATTTTACCAATGTTGTACGCAGTTGTGCACCTTTTTGAAAAATTTAATAATATCAATTTTTAGAACGCTATTTGTTTTAATTGAACTGATTGTGTGTAATCTATATACGTATATAAAACTAGTGGATGTACCCGGCTTCGCCCGGGTTTTACCCGAGAAAAGGTTTGTCTAACGAACATTTGTTAAAACAATTCTCTATAAACTTAAAAAATATATAATAAATATATTTTGATAATTTGAAACTCGTAAATTTGAATCTCTCGATAAAGTGAACATTTTTTCCCGGTCCCTTGAAAAATACTCGATAAGTTGAATAAAATCAATATTAATTGGTTCCCTCGGTAATTGGAAGTTAAAAGAATAGTATCTTGCCTTGGAATTGTATCATTATTCTTGTCTCAAATAAATTGCCGTGTCATCCTGAATTTTGTCTTTCCTAATTTTCTACATTACAAAATCATCATTTTATCTATTCTCCCAATATATATGTTGTAGATAAATGATAAAACTAACTTTGACCTGTGCGCAATTAATAGGTAGAAAATCTTACTTTTGATAAATAATTTTTAAGATAATAAACTTAGTGATAATAAAACTTATAGATTAAAAAACCTGTTTTCATCGTCGCAATGGGGGCGCAGCTTGCGAGTTAAATTTACAAATCTGCAAATAACTCTAAGGATATTCAAGATATTCAAGAAATTATTTTTCAAAAACCTTCCCGGGGATATACCTAATAATATCCCAAAATTTCACGGCGATTGGATGTGTGGTTTTTGAATCTATAGAGTACAAACATACAGACAGACAGACATCAATTTTATATAGTAAAATTTGAAGAATCTTGACGATAGAATACTTTATTTTTACAAGAAATATTTGATAAAGAAATACCTGACTTGAGACTTTGAAGAAGAAAGAACATAAAATACTGGATTACGTATTTGCATATTTACAAAGGTTTTGTGCCGCGGCCAAAGGAAAACAACAACAATAGATTTACATTTTGAAAATAGGCGCCATCTGGCAGTAGACTTCCAAGAGTTGACCTAGAACATATACAGTCGAACTTGGATAATTCGAACCCCAAGGGACCGTAAAAAAATTCGAATTATCCAAAAATTTGAATTAAAGATGTTTTGAATAAAGGCTTAAGGCTTCTAGGGACCAAGAAAATATTCGAATTAAAGAGGTTTTCGAATTAAAGAAGTTCGAATTATCCAAGTTCTACTGTATTGTAAAATAAAATTTTCTTTTATTTATAACATATATGATATTTATATTCATTTTAGCTACATGTGTTTGCAAACGTTATAAACAATGTTACAAAAAGACGGACATCAACCATTATAAACCAGGAATAAGAAGCTAGTGGAAGCCTCGTGATATCAAGATAGATATTTAGACCAAATTCGTAGTTCTTACAAGTCACTCTTCTCTCTGGTAGTTCGCATTACTTTTCGGGCAAGAAGTTCTCATGTAGCTCTATACCTACAACTCTGCTACCACATTGTAGAAACCGTCTACGTGGGGAAGAAATGGTCTCTCAAAGAAAGGTAAATATTGTTGAACTAGAAACCCGTAGACACTATATAGTAACTCTCACTACTTAGCTCACAACGAGAGTTATATTAGCATATATCCGTGTAAATAAAAGCCTGGTTCAAATTCACATAAATAGGTACCGCTCAGCAAGAGCAACCTACCTCATGATAATTGAACAATGAATAATATGTGAAGGTTATTCACATATTAAACAAATTTTGACGCGGGATTTAATCCCGGTTCATGACTGTCGGGAATCGAGCGTGTTACCCTCTCATCCACCGACTTATTGTCGGGAATCGAGCGTGTTACCCTCTCATCCACCGACTTTTTTGTAAATAAAAGTTTACCATTATTTGCTCATGATTTTTTTTTTATTTAAAAAAGGGGTGAGCCTTCGGGCTCAGGCTCTTTATAAGTTGAATTAATAAAAGAGGAATATATTGTAACAATACACTGTCTCCATGGATACGTTTCTTACTTTATTTAAACGATCTTTCAAGCTTTCTCGGGTATCGCAAACCCTTCTACAGGAGTATATAACGAAATGAATCTTTAACTACTATTTATATCTTGTATATTATTTACATATCTTTAAAATTTCACAAATTCTTTTTGTACAACAATTACTATTTCTACAGAGAGTTAAAGAAAAAATAATTATTTCAATTTCTACATTCATCCGAATACCTTTAACCCTGTTCATCAAATATTTATTGGAGATCTGCTCAAAGCGTATATAAATCAACCTGTAATCCTTTGCGGTGATTTTAATTCAAGACATACTATATGGTTTGACAATATTATAAACTCTAATGGATATAGATAACAACCTATTATAGACGATTGTAACCTCTTTATACGTAACCTGAAAACATCCACCTGCTGCGGAGTAAGTATAATTGATCTCACAATCTCGAATAAACACTCACTTTGTTCAATAAACAACTGGCATACCTCTGATTTGACTAATATTTCCGACCATGTTGCTGTTGAATTTGATATCAGGTTAAAGAATGGTCATTTATTCAATAATCAAATTTCGACGTGGAAATTTTTTGAAAAAGATGCGAATTAGGGCAAATTTTTCTAATAACATATCATTACAAGATACAAACAAAATGGAAATTGATATAAGCAGAGTGAAAGATGAGACAGACATTGATGGGATAGTGAACGCACTCACGAATTTATTGAGAGAAGCAGCATATAAATCTTTGAAGGTTAAACCCCCCCTTTAATAAACATGTTTCCAGAATTGACTGATGGATTAATGAACTGGAAATAATGAAAATTCATTTTCATTACATTAGAAACCTGTATTACTGTCATAGAACAATCAGTTACAATACATTTAAGTTGGCAAGAAACAAATACACTAATGCAATAAAAAAAAAAGCTAAAAGAACTAACTGGCGAAACGTTATTGAACAAAACTGCAAAGATAATCCATTTGGTAATGCCTATATGTTCTTCAATAAATTAAGATCATTAAATGTACAGAATGGAATTACCATAATTGTTAAATCACCAGAATATCTGAAAGAGCAAACAATGACCAAATTAATGGACGATTTAATTCCTGAAGACGATCACAATTTGGACAATTTTCATCAACAACTAATTAGAAATTTTAAGCCACGAATGAATAAATCAAGTATAATTATTATCGAAGAAGAAGAAATAATGAATATCATTTCTAATTCTGATGTTAAAAACGCCCCAGGGTTAGACAGCATAATAACAATATGATAAAATGTGCTTACCCAAAAATAAAGCTTATGTTTTGCAAACTATTTTATAAGTGTATTTAAAAGGGGTATTACCCGGAGAAATGGAAAATAGCAACTATATAACCCTAATGAGGCAGCTTATATTAGATTAGAAGTTACTAATACACTTAAACAAAAATATAAATCAAGTAATATAAACAAAAAATTGACTTCCAAACTTAAAGACCTACAAACAAAATATTTAATAACAAAATATGACAAAGGAAATGGAATTGTTTTAATGAAAAAAGAAGATATAAACAAAAGATGCCTTCTTTATTGAATAACAATGGCACCAATTCTCCTATACAAAATGATCCAACAAAAAAAATCAAAAATAAATTGAATACCATACTTAGAAACTGTAGAAAAAACAAATATATCAATTACAGGCTTTTAACCAAGTTGAAAAATTATGATGCACATGTTCCAAATATAAATGGTCTCCAAAAGTCCACAAGCCTAACTGACCATTACGCCCAATAGTAAACAATAGACCTTCACCAACATATGCCTTGGCAAAATTGTTAGCACAACATTTAAAAATCTACCAATATTTTAATGAAAATGAAATGGTTAACTCCTATAAATTCAAAGAAGATATTATTGACATGAAGCTAAATGGAAATCAAAGAATTATATCTTATATGTTGAATCGATGTTTATTTCAATCCCTATACCCACAATTATGGATGAATTAAACCATGTGATAAAAGAATCAAAAATAAATAATTTGCCAAAATCTGAATTTTTAATTGGAATAGAATTTTGTTTGAAAACAATATATTTTATTTATGATGACAAATTTATCTCCAAATGAAAGGTGCAACAATGGGTAGTCCAATATCACCAAATGCAGCTTGTATTACTATAGGCCAATTAGAAATCAAAGCTCTAAATTCACTTAAAATGATGTTTATTATTTTAAAAGATATGTGGATGACTCCATTTTGTTTATTAATCAGGGAAGTGAACAAAAACAATTAACATTAACAATTAACAATCAACAATTTATGTCCTGATATCAATTACTCTATGGAAGTAGATAACTACAAATCAATAAATTTCATGGACATGAACTTATCATACAATAACAACAATATTACAACCTCTATATACAAAAACCCAACACATACAGGAACTTATTGGAAGTATAGCTCACAGCACCATTTCAGCCAAAAAGTAGGATTAGTAAAAGCTCTTATATATAGAACTTTTACGCTCATTAATGATACAGCTCTCTAAAAGAAATATAGAAATTAACAACTTCAGAAAAGAACTAATCAATGAAGATTTTCTTATCTGCTATCTTGTTTACACACTTGATAACAGTAACTATTTAAAACATGCTGTGGTAAAATTTCTCATTCAGTACTTTTGTCTGAAGATGGTAACAAGGCTGTTACCGAAACGTCACACACTATTTATTTATTTGGATTTGGTCTTATTACCTTGTGATTATTACGTCTGTTCAAGAAATAAATATTTTGGGAATTATCTTTGCAAACCATAGAAGGAAGAATAAATTAAATTTTAATCCTCATTTGAACAATATACTAAATAGAACTCAAGACTAAAAAAATTACTTTTTCGATATGTGGCAAATCTTGGGGACTAAGCACCAAGAAAAAACTCATTTTATACAAAACAATCTTTAGACCGATATTCACTTATGGAACTGAGGTCTGGTATAAATATATAAGTAAAAAGTATATACACAAATTCAACTCACTTCAATATCAAATATTAATATGATGTACACAAACTTATAAAATAACTAGCTATAGTTGTGTGCATACTCTGGCAAATATTCCTTTGATTACGGATTATATGGAATCCAGAAATATAAAACATGATCTGAATATAAATATAGATAAAGAATTCTTCCTGATTTGAAATTAAACGAAAAAACATGGTGAAGGAAGACGAGTTTCTTTTATAAAAGAAACTCGTCTTCCTTCACCATGTTTTTTCGTTTAATGATCTGAATAATTTATCGATTGAGGACCAACAGCGATATGACTTGGATATTCCAGACTTACTTGAAAATTTTATAATATATAAAATGACACCATTGAAGAAAAATACTAACCAAACATTTCAAAGTTTCTTTCCCGCTAATATTCCGAAATATTTTCGGGCAAATTTCCACAACTCTCAATTAATTACGAGTCACGGAAATTTTATAAGCTTTTTAAAATTGATCAAAGCAATGCAAGATTCAAGATGCTTCTGTGGATATGAGGAACAAACTTCTATTCATCTGCTGCTGAATTGACCCGTCTTCCAAGAGTATAGAATAAACAATGAACTAAATGTATCAAACCCGTTTGATCTGTAGGGAACATGTAAAAATTATTGTTTTGTATTTCTATTTTATGTAAATTTTATTTGCTTTTAAAAATTCGTATTTGTTTGTTGTCATATTAATATAATAAAATAATTATACATCATTTTTAATATAAAACATAAATCATATAAAATGTAAATATTTATCTATGATATATCAAACACATATATCTAACATTATATAGTATAGAAATGATTTTTGACCACACACACATATAAACAAAAATAACTTCAACATGTAATATACGCCAATTTAACCCTACTGATAATTTGTATAAATAAATGTAATTAAAAGTTGATTTTACAATAAATAATTTGTTAACGACTCCGCTTAAAAATCTAACGCCGCCCACATAAATTTAAATACGCGGTATTTAAAATATAAACTTTAACGAACTTTTGCAAGCAATCAAACAAGAATTTCAATTTGATCAAAAGTGAAAAATAAAATTACTCATAATATCAAATTATAAATATTTAAGAAATACATATTAAATATTTATATTTAAAACAAAAAATATAACATATTTCGCAATATTTAAAAACAACGTAAACGTACATCGTTTGGTATTTAATTCAAGGCAAATTTTCAACTTATAACAAAATCGCTATCAAATATAATTTTAAGAAATTATTTATGTGGATTGTTGTTATTAACCACCACATAAATTAGTGAGTCGAACAAAAGAACCAGCACAACGAATTGATAAAATGAAAAGTGAGGAAACTGAGAAAGTTGAGACCTATAAGGTAAATATTAAACTTCCACCTTTCTGGATTGAAAGACCTGATATATGGTTCCATCAAGTGGAGGCTCAGTTCTTGATAAATAATATAAAGACAGAAAATACGAAATTCAATTATTTAATCGCTCAATTGGAACCAAAGTATGTCGAAAACCTCTGGGATATAATTACCTCTAAAGAAATAAATAAATATTCAGAGGCAAAAGAGAGACTTCTTAGAATATTTAAAGATGGCGAATCAAAAAGAATTCGAAAACTGCTATCGGGAATTGAACTAGGTGATCTAAAGCCTAGCCAGCTGTTGCAGAAATTGAAATCATTAGCAACAGAGGACTTATCCGATAAAATTATAAAGACGCTATGGCTCGAAAAACTACCACAGGCAATTCAGCAAATTTTAATAATTAGCGAGGAAGAACTCGACAAATTGGCAGTAATGGCTGATAGAATAGCCGAATTAAACCCCAAGGCGGAGATTTACGAGGCAGATAAGCCGGAGAATGAAACAAAAATGTTATTAAAAAAAATAGAATCTCTGGAACAGAAAATAGAAAGTATGACAATGGAGCATCAAGGTAGATCTCGTGACCGATGTTCACGTGATTATCGCTACAATGCACGCTCCCGTTCCCGATCTAAGGGCGCATATAATCAAAAGGGAAAATTTTGCTATTTCCATTATAGGTATGGAAAAAACTGTCTACCTGGAAAATGTAAAAAGCCATGTGCATGGGTCAATGCGGAAAACTCCAACCAGCAGTAAGTGGTGCGACGCACTCTGCTGCTGGACAGAACATACGTCGCAATAGCCGTTTATTTGTAAGTGACAAAAATACTGGCATGCGATTCTTAGTAGATAGTGGAGCTGATGTTTCCTTAATACCTTTCAAAGGAAAAATTGGGACCACCCTGAACGATTTCAAGCTATATGCAGCCAATGGAACCGAAATCTCCACGTACGGTACTAAAATATTATCTTTAGATCTTGGTCTACGGCGACAATTCCAATGGCCATTTGTAATAGCTAAAACCAACAGGGGTATACTTGGAGCCGATTTTCTAAATAATTTCAAATTAATCCTCGATATTAATAGAAGACAATTGATTGACGGGATAACAAACCTGACAATAAAAGGTGATATCTGCTCAATCTCTGAAGAGACTTTTAGCTCTTATAGAACAACATCAAATTTTTCTAAACTATTGGCTAATTACCCATATATTACGAGGCCCAACGTAGGAATAATGAAAGCTAATCACGATGTGAAGCACTTTATAATAACAAAAGGACCACCAGTGTTCTCTAGAGCTCGACAGTTGGATCCAAAAAGATTAAATGAAGCTAAACAAGAGTTCCAATTTATGCTCGAGCATGAAATAATCAGGCCATCAAAATCATAATGGGCTAGTCCACTTCACCTGGTCACCAAAAAAGACGGCACTTTAAGACCTTGTGGTGACTACAGAAAATTAAATTCTCAAACCTTGCCTGATCGCTACCCAATACCTAGATTGGAGGACTTTCAGCATATTTTAAGTGGAAAGATGATTTTTTCTAGACTTGATTTGTTTAAAGCCTATTACCAGATCCCCATTGCCGAGGAGGACAAGCCTAAAACAGCCATAATAACTCCATTTGGACTTTATGAGTTTAACGTCATGAGCTTTGGTCTTAGGAATGCACCAGCTACGTTTCAGCGTTTTATTCATGAAGTACTTCGTGGCTTGGATTTTACATTTCCCTATTTGGACGATATATTAGTGGCTTCAGAAACTTGTGAAGCACATGAAACCCATTTAAAATTGGTTCTCGAGAAGCTACAAAACTATGGATTGCGCATAAACATCGCTAAATCTATCTTAGGAGTTGACCAATTGGAATTTCTGGGGCACTGGATAACAAATGGAGGGTCTCAACCGCTTCCATCAAAGGTTCAAACAATTTTAGATTATAAACTGCCAACGACGAAACGGGAATTGCGTACCTTCCTAGGTATGGTAAATTTTTATCGTAGATACCTTAAGAACGCAGCTTCTACGCAGGCTCTTCTTCATGATTATCTGAAAGATTCAAAAAAGAATGATAAAAGAAAAATCGATTGGTCAGAAGAGGCCAAGTTGCAGTTTGAAAGATGTAAACAAGACTTAGCAAGTGCTGCATTATTATGCTACCCCAACCCCGCACTTCCATTATCGCTCTGTACAGACGCATCTAATAATGCTATTGGTTCAGTTTTGCAGCAATATGAAAATAGTTGTTGGAAGCCAATAGCATTCTTTTCGAAGAAGTTAAATAATGCTCAAAAGGTATACAGTACCTATGATAGAGAATTACTTGGAATTTATTTGAGTATTAAAAAATTTAAATATATGTTGGAAGGAAGAGAATTCTATATATTCACGGATCATAAGCCATTAGTATATGCTTTCAAACAAAATAATGAAAAAGCTTCGCCAAGACAACAGAGACAGCTTCAATATATTTCACAATTTTCCACAGACATCCGGCATATTAGTGGTAAAGAAAACATTGTTGCAGATACATTGTCTAGAATAGAAGCAGTTACAAGTATTGATTATGATAAAATTGCAGAGGAACAAAATAATAGTGATGAATTACTTAATCTACGCAGAGAAAATACATCGCTAAAATTTAAACAATATCCATTACAATCTGGCAAAATGCTTTGGTGTGATGTGTCAACAGAAAATATAAGACCGTTTATTCCAGAAAAATTTCGAATTCAAATCTTTCATCAATTTCACGATTTAAATCATCCGGGTATAAAAAGGCTACAATTAATCAACTTAAATCAAAATTTATCTGGAAAGAAATAAAAAAGGACGTTCGAAAATGGTCCCAGGCTTGCATTAATTGTCAAAAAACAAAGGTAACGAGGCACACAAAATCCCAAATTGGTACATTTCAAGAGCCCGACGAAAGATTCAGTGTGATTCATATTGATTTAATTGGGCCACTACCTCCATCAAATGGAAAGTATTATTGCCTCACTTGCATTGACAGATATACGTTCTGGATGGAAGTGATACCCTTGGAGAACATAACATCTGAGAGTGTAGCCCTAGCCTTTTATAATAACTGGGTGTCAAGATTCGGAACTCCCTACACTATAGTTTCAGATCAGGGAAGACAATTTACATCTCAAGTATTCAAAGATCTTGCAGCTATATGCGGTACGAAACTGCTACATACTACTCCTTACCATCCTCAAAGTAATGGTAAAATTGAACGTTTTAATCGGACACTTAAAACTGCTATTAAAGCTCATAATTCAGTCAAATGAACCGATTCTCTGCCGACAATACTTCTAGCGTTACGCGCTGCTATTCGAGAGGATACGGGTTTTTCAATATCACAGATGGTTTATGGAAAAACCATTAAATTACCTGGAGAATTTTTTGAGAAGCCTGTAAGTCGAGTTGATTCCAGTTTATTTATATCGAACCTCATAGAGTATATGCATATGGTTAAAGCAATAGCAACGAATCACAATGTGACCAAAGATATTTTTATCCATAAAGATTTATTTAAATCTGATCAAGTTTTCTTGAGAATCAATAGAATTAGAAAGCCTTTAGAACCATATTACGAAGGACCTTATCCAGTTTCTTGAAAAATCTGATAAATATTTTACGCTAAAAATTAAGAACAGGGAAGTGAAGATATCGATAGATCGATTAAAGCCCGCTTATATCTTGAGAACACTAGATCAACCTGCCAGCAGTGGAGATCCCATCATACCTGCCAGCAGAGAAAATCCCATCATACCTGCCAGCAGAGAAAATCCCATCATACCTGCCAGCAGAGAAGATCCCATCGGACCTTCCAGTAAACCGCAACCATCTAAGCCAGGGGTGCGGTTCGAATTGCCAAAGGAGACCCGCAGCGGAAGACGGATAAAAACTCCTTCCAGGTACAATGAGTCTATTGGACGTGACTTCCGTCACTGGAAGGGGAGTGATGTAGGGGACATGTAAAAATTATTGTTTTGTATTTCTATTTTATGTAAATTTTATTTGCTTTTAAAAATTCGTATTTGTTTGTTGTCATATTAATATAATAAAATAATTATACATCATTTTAATATAAAACATAAATCATATAAAATGTAAATATTTATCTATGATATATCAAACACATATATCTAACATTATATAGTCTAGAAATGATTTTTGACCACACACACATATAAACAAAAATAACTTCAACATGTAATATACGCCAATTTAACCCTACTGATAATTTGTATAAATAAATGTAATTAAAAGTTGATTTTACAATAAATAATTTGTTAACGACTCCGCTTAAAAATCTAACGCCGCCCACATAAATTTAAATACGCGGTATTTAAAATATAAACTTTAACGAACTTTTGCAAGCAATCAAACAAGAATTTCAATTTGATCAAAAGTGAAAAATAAAATTACTCATAATATCAAATTATAAATATTTAAGAAATACATATTAAATATTTATATTTAAAACAAAAAATATAACATATTTCGCAATATTTAAAAACAACGTAAACGTACATCGTTTGGTATTTAATTCAAGGCAAATTTTCAACTTATAACAAAATCGCTATCAAATATAATTTTAAGAAATTATTTATGTGGATTGTTGTTATTAACCACCACAGATCTAATTTCAACAAAAAACAAATATATAAAATTCAACTCATTTTGCAGATTTATTTTGAATTTTATGAAAAAAAACTACTAAATTGTATTCGAACGCTTTTATTTAGAAATAAACTCTTTTTAGTTATGTTTTAATTAAATAATTATCTAATATATAGCCTATTTTCATTCTAAAATATTCCTTAAACCTTTTTTAAATCTGTAAATTGTTTTTCTCGAATACACACAATACTTTACAATTTGATTTCATTGAACAGATTTAGTTCAATACCAACCCTTTGTACATATATAAATTTTGTTGATATTTTTTCTATTTTCATCTAACTATAACTTGCATACTAATTCTGTACATATTTAAAATATCTTTCTTTAGTTTCTTTCAAAATTTTGTTTATCTTTAAAGTGCAAGTGTCCCTAGGGGGACATAGCGCTTTAAGTCGAAATAAAGAATAAAGAATACATATCTTTAAAATGTGTAAGGAAACTATTTAGCATTTTATTTAATGTATGTTTTATGATTTAATATAGATAAAAATTGAGTTTTATCTTTTATATACAAATTTATCTAAATAAATATACTATAACCTATCTAGGGAAAGTAATTCAGGGAAAGTAATTCTAAGTATTTGGGCTGGGTATAAATCTAGTGTATACTTCTGGTATGTCTATATGTTTGTTGATGCTCTGGTGTTTCATGGATATCATGGCTTCATGGATTAGTCTTTTGTGATTATTGTTGTATGCTAGTGTAAAAGGTATTGGTTCTTCTAAATTGAATGTATGACCTTTTTTTTCTATAGTTTCAAAGATAAATTATTTTTTGTCCTTGTCTTTTATACATCTATCGTGTTCATTGATTGTGTCTTTAGCCAGTCTACCTGTCTCTCCAATATTTACAAAATGAAAAGATTAAAATTTCATCTTTAACAGAAATTATATATATTTACATTAAATTTAGAGTTTTAAAAATTATAAAATGTATTATGAAATATTCACACACTGTTAACCATAAGGTAAAAGATCAATGATCGCGAATAAAAGGTGAAGAGAATCAAAAACCTATATACAACTACTGAGAAGGTGATGAGCCAGGCCCCCCAATATTTTTACCTTTGCAGTGAGAACATTAGAATTCTGTTTGATATTTTAAACTGTCGCGTTATAAGTAGTTTATAATTTAACAACAGACGGCGCCATATTGCATTATGTTCAAATACAGTAGATGGCAATATAAAAACAAATAATTGGTTGTCTATATTAAAAAATTGAAGTGATAAATATCCAGGGTACCAATATTGATTATTCTTGCTAAGGATATGCCAATATTGATAGTTACATTAATAGGTAGGTTTAAAAAAACAAAAATATATTAATCCGAAGAAGAGAGAGTGTGTCTATAATAAGAAATTAGAGTTTGAAAAATATTATCTTCAGTATACTACTATTGATGCTTATTTTGAAGGATATGGCGAAATTGTTGGGCAGATTATATATAATGGATAGGTTATATAAACAAATATATATATACATAAATATATAAACAAATAAATATAACACTATACATCTCAGGTGTCTATATAATAAAAATTCGAATAGAAATAATGATTCAATAAAAATACATTTAAAAAAAATATTTTATTCAAATACACTAAAAAGTAAAAAATAAAATATTGTATCTTCTGTCATTGAGCAATTAGATGTATCTAAGTAAAAATAAAGACGGCCGGGGACGATAATATTTAGAGAAGAGGTAAAAATATGGTAAACACTTATAAAAATCGCTAATCAGTTGCTACATATTAAATCATATTAGGTTCGAAATTCATGATGATCGTCCCCCGCCGGTTTTATTTTAAGTCAGATACATCTAATTGCTCAATGACAGAAGATACAATATTTTATTTTTTCCTCTTAGTGCATTTAAATAAAAGCTTTTTTAAAAATATTTTTATTTATTAATTATTTAGTTAGATTTTAGTTATGAATTTACAACTCTTAGAATCAAAAGTTCATTGGGTATTAGGCCTTAAATAGAATAGAGGCCTGCTCACGGCGGATTGGTCAACGTAAGGGACGTAACACAGACTTAAAAAGAAATATAGATATTTGTTCATTTCTGGCCACTCCGACCACCCAAAAGTCTGAAAATTTGTACACTTGCATTCTTCATTGGACTGAATGAATGTTAAAAGTTTCTGTTGAATCGTTTTGAAGACAACTCTCAGATTTATAAAATCAATTTATTAAACTTTAAACATTTTTAGATATATATATAAACGAGTTAATTACCTCGTATTTAAGGCAACAAAAGAATCATCAAATTTTTATACATTTTCTAACCAGATTCAACTTGTGAAAAACAGACGACAAAGCAAAAAATAAACAAATTAATCATAGAGGGTAAGTTCCTATTTTTTACAAGCTTTCACACTCAAAGAATATTCAACTTCTTGCTTAAGTTTCATACTTCTATGTGATCTGGAAGTATTTCAAAATTAATTTACAAAATTTGAAAGGCAATTTTGAAATTTTCCATTTCCGGCCACCCTGACAACCCAGAAGTCAGAAAATTTGTCAAATCGCATTTTCATCGGGTTCTGAAAAGTGTACCAAATTTCAAATTCCTACGTACTCTAAAGGTATATTAACAATCGATTGCAAGATATGTGGACAGACAGGGAAGCAAGTTAAATAAAAACTTTTAATAATAGAATATCTGTGTACTATAAACTATCAATGATTCTTGCATAGGATATGGTATTATTGATGAGTAAATTATAATGGGAGGTTATAGGAAAAAATGAAAATAACAATTAGAGGTGTAATTTAATTATAGGGCAATATAACGCGCCAACTATACATAATAAATGAAAGCATTAAAACACAAATGTTTCTTTCACACATAAAACAAAACTCTACTATTCATACTGCGCTCAAACTATTGTTTACCACTGTTGACCCAAGCCCTCCCAATATTTTTATTCCCAGTAAGAGGACAGTAGAAGTTTATTTTATGAGTGAAAGAAACGTTCGTGTTTGAATGCTTTCATTTATTAAATTTGAGGTGTCTATATAATAAGCATTCCAAGTAGAAAATAGCGTATCCAGTGTAATACCATTGATGATACCCGCCCAGAAGTCCAACCCCTCCTCTACGTGGCGGGCGGGAGAAGCAGCACAAGCAAGGGACTGCCCTGTAGGGCGAAGTACGGTGGGGACTTCGTGAACCCCGAGCCACTACGGTGACCGTGAAGGCCTACAGGGAACTCTGAAATGTGGCTGACTAACGGGGCAATGGCACCCTTCCCCTTTCCATGCCAGAAGAGGACATCCATACGGATAAAGCACCTGGTTTGGCCGGTATTGTAATCAGGGTGCACGGACCGATCTGATCTGCTCCATGGACAAGACACCACCACCACCACCATTGATTATACTTGCGAAGGAAATGATGAAAATGATAGGTGGATCTCGACTTGTGGTGATGCGTTCAAGTTCTTACAAGCGACTCGAGAAGTAATTTTAGTTATAGTTTTAAAGTTATTCTGAGTTATTTTAATGGTTAATGGAATGTTCCAGAAGATACAGTGGTCACATTTAAATTATTCAACCATCAATATTTAATATATAAAAAGGCTGTGCATTAGTTATATACAGATATTAATTACGAACAGAAATATTCATTCTAAATAGTTCCAATTTTATTTTATAATGTTCGAGGGGTGGTCGATAAGTATTCGGAAAATGTGAATTAATGTACAAAATTAATTATAATTAAATATTCAAGGCTTTATTTTCAATATATAATCACCCTGATTGGAAATACACCTTCCCACCTTTATATAAGTGCACTAAAACCTTATAGAAAAATGCCTTGATTCTTGCACCAATCCATGACACCTCTTAAAGGTCTTCTCATCTGTTTGAATCAACACTTCGCAAAGTTTTTAATGGTCCAAAATATGAAAATATCAAGAAGCTGAATCAGGACTAAAAGGAGGATGTGCTAGATTCTGCCAACCCAGATGTGCAATAGTTTCAAGTGTAAATTTGGCAGTATGTGATCTGGCATTGTCCTGTCGGAGAATGACCCCTTTTCTAGGTAAGCCGGCCCTTTTTGTTCGACTTTTTCCTTTTATAGATTATATCTTTGAATAATATTGTCACTCTTTTTTGTATCATCCTACTTAATATATATATATATATATATATATAGTGTAAAAACTATATAACAAAAATATAACAGTGATTCCACATTTAAAACTCAAGGAGCAAACTGATAAGAATGATAAATCATATCAAGTAGATTTGGTTAGATTAGCAAGCTAAATCTAAATTAATTATAACAATAAATAGTTGTATAGTTTTATAGTTAAGTTTTCTATTAAAATTATCTTCATTTTAATAGAAAACTTAACTATAAAACTATACAACTATTTATTGTTATAATTATATATATATATATATATAATAAAAACAATATAAATTAAGTTTTGGGTCTTGAACTTTTTGGGTGGAGATCATTCAGTGTTCCGCCTTCTTTTGACTGCTCCTTTTCCCCAGGTTCGTAATGGTGAATCCGTTTTTCGTGTCACAGGTCTCTCTATTCTGAATCTGGTGATGAAACTTTGTCTAACATTAAGTTTCGTTGCCGTTGGTTGTCTATCAAGTATTTGGACCCATCGTGTACTAATTTGATAATAAAATAGTTTTTCATTTATTAATGAAAATAATGCTCCATGACTTCAATAGGATATTATTTCCAATTCTTCCATGGTAATGCGATGGTTTTCACGAATGGCCTTATTAATTAGGGAAATGTTTACTACCGGTTCTCACATCTCACCCTCAAAAGAAGTTCGTCCTGATTTAAAGTCATGTGTCCATTTAGAGACTTGAGTTTTGCCTATTGTTTTAGCTCCAACTGAGCCACAAATTGTGAACTAGGCTTCTCTTACCGTAAATTTTTCCTTGATCAAAATTTAAAATAGAACATCCGCCACATTTTAAAAGAAATGCTGGGGTCACAATCTTTTATATGAAATAAGCTATGAATATATAAATTAATTGAAATAATTCAAATATTTACATATATGTGTAATTAAAAAAATTATATATATGATTGATTATTTTTCTGGATACTTATATATTGAGCATCCCTGGTATTCGATAACTTCCGGAAGAGATGGGAGACACTTTGGTTCATAAAAATAATTCAAAGAACTTTCACGTACACACATAGCGATACCCTAATGGATGCCTCTGTTGGAACAATGGAGGCGCGCAGGGAAATCAATTGCTGCGCTCCTGATAATTGCCCATTCTCTTCTCCTAGACGTACTAAATCCGAAACTATTTGTTCCATCTTCATCAGGTTATTGTGTATCGGGACTAGGCCAAAAATGTTCCATTGAAGGATGCCAGAACCCCAAAGATAGCCGTGGCGATCGGTCCAGATGTTATTTGAGGACGACAAAGGACGGCTTTGTGTCGGTGATTGGCCCGCTCATAACTTGGATCTATTTGGGGGCCGTCCTGCTACACACAAGCTGGCTGGGTGCGATGAGCCTTAGCTAGTACTGATAGTTTATGGCAGGCCCATCGTCGGACATTTACGATGGATATCCTACATCGAAGCTCTAGAAACAAAATCGCTAAAACAATATTTGTATCGAGCAGAAATGCATGCATACATCTTTGGCACCTTTCTTACTTCGTAAACCAAAAGAAAAATTATATTCGCTGTATATTAATTATTATTTTTAAAATAGAAACATAATTATGACCTTAAAAAAGTAGACAATATCTGATTTGGTAAAGCGATATAGTTCAGAAACTACAAAGATTTTAGCTTCAAGCGCTTTTCACAATTTTACCTTCAGCAATGAAAGTGAGATAGTATTTCAAAAAATGCGTACGAAGACATCATGAACTGTTTGTATAATGAGGTTAGATCGAACTGTCCATTCGCCGAGTATTTGGAGAATGTAAATTAAAAAAATTAACGGTGTTATTTTATTCTAAATGAAACAACTCCCTAAAGTCACCGTTATGTAGGGAAACTATTGAGAGGTTCAGGCTGACTCATCAGTGGAGAACCCTCCCAGCGGTTCTCTACTACGTTGATAGCAGCATGCTATGGTCATATCTTGATTGCGTGTTTCACATGTCCATGCGTGAAGTTTTAACGTTTATATTCTCAAATAGGACTAGGATTTGTAAATAATTCTCTTATTTACTTTTCGAAGATCTTTAAGCGCGAAGTCCTCTTGGAATACTGCACAAGACACCACCACCACTCCTGGAATATAAATACAATCGCTATTCAAATATTTAATCTATTTTCAAATATAAAATATGAGATAATAATGCGCCACCCGTAAATGTAAGAATATATATAATTCAGTGCCGTTTTTATTTCAAATAAAAGAACTTTCGAATTTCCTTACTCTAATGAAAAAAAATTGGTGGGCTGGCTCATCTGTGGCAAACCCTTTCAGAGGATTCATCAATTCAATCTACCAGACCGCTCTAATATTGTTTTGGACTTCTCTGCTTATGTGGCGCTAATTTAGAATGACCTTAGTGTTTAAAATAAGAAATTCTGGTAAATTGCCCATATTCCTATGTACACACGGCGTGCTAGTGTCTTATAATTGAATGAGATCTAACAGGCTTATTGACTAATTATTTACAGAAGCATGTGTTTGTATATACGTCTACTGTCCTCAATGCTTGCGTCCCATGTTTATTTTAAATATCTTTATCTATAATTTTCTATAGCAAATGGCTGATTATATATGTAGAGAAGAATGGAAGTAAAAGGCGATTTTATTTATAAAGTACTTCGCGCTAAAGTATAAATACATTTGAAAATATAACGAAATAATTATTTACATATTCTAGTCATATTTGAGAATATAAACGTTATAAACTTGCGCCAAGATAAGCCTATTGCATGTCAGCGGAATAGGGAAGTGTTCTAGTAAATCGGCGGGGTTTCTCACTGTCTTTTCTTAGTGTTTTAGAACATACACAAGGATATTGAAAAAAATCTCTTTAATTTTGTGTACTTTATTTTCGCTTGTCTTTGAAAAATATCATGCATGATATATCATATATGATATATATTATATAATTCGGAATATAGAGCAATCCATAATATATATATTTTTAAAAAATAAGCCTTATTTTTTAAATATTATATAATCTAAAATGCGAATATTTTATTTTTTAAAAACATGTATTTTATTTTCATCATTGACTATTCTTTTATTTTTGACCATAGACTTAGAATACATTTTGATTATTGTTGTAAATATGTATAGTTGACCTACCAATATTTTAATTCACGAATATAGGAATCATTTTATAAATTCTATACTACTGCGAAAAATATTTATTGTGTAATTCTTTTCAAGTAATTAAAAATAAAAACTACTTGATAAGTAAATAAATATCTTTACTTTTTCACGACTGCACCTCCAATTCTTTATCATTCCAATATCAAAACATTATAATCATAACACACATATATACAGTATATATATATATATTAAAAATAAAATTGAAGTTTACCATTATTTGTTGATCTGCTGATATTTATTTCTAAGAGTAGATCTTCCCCCACTACGTAAAAATATGCTTCTTCGTGCAGATCTACCTATGTGTGTAGATCGGCCTATATTGAGTATATCTACCACTGTGTGTAGATATGCCTATGTGTTTATATTCTACACTGAGGGTAGATATATGCCTTAGGGTTTAAGTCTGCCACACTGAATGTAGATCTGCCAATGTGTGTAGATTTACTTATATATGTAGATATTTCAAAAAGTGTATATCTACCACTGAGTGTGAATCTGTCATTAAGTGTAGACCTGCCAATGTGTGTAAATTTACCTATATATGTAGATATTTCAAAGAGTTTAGATCTGCCAATGTGTGTATATCTACCACTGAGTGTGAATCTGTCATTGAGTGCAGGTCTGCTTCTTAGAGAAGATCTGAAATTGATGAAGATCCATCTTAGGTTATATAGCTATCTCTCACCAACAAGGACCGTAGATATCTAATTTTTCAACATGTAACTCAAACAGGCCATTATTTTAATTTAAATTCCCAATCAATACATTACCATCACATTAATAATAAACAGCAGAGACTATTTCTAGAATCATTCATATCCATAAAATATAACAGTATAAATCGAAAAATAGATATACCTTAAATATACCACTCCTTTTGTAAATAGTCACACACAGTCCATTTCTTTCTAGCAATTTTTGTTTTATTTATAGGTTAATCCTCATTGTTTATTTGCCATTATCTTTATCGTATTGAAGTCATAATAGTAAAAAAGTTTTAATTTCATAAATTTAAAGTCCTTAGCACAAATTTTGCATATCAATTCTATACATATGAAAATTACGTTTTCATTTTTCTCTTTCTTTATTTTTATAAATACTATATTTTTTCTCTCGTATCCAAAAATACCTTATCTTATTAAAATTCATCTCGTTTTTTGTTTAGTTATCGTAAAGCCTGTAGAGAAGGACGTCCGAAAGCTTGCTAATAAAATTCGCACAAGATGCTCCTCTTCAATCTCCGTTTTATTTTGCTCTAGCTATCTCTGTGTCTAGATCTGTCACACGTGTAGATGTGCTACTGCATGTAAGAGAGTCAATGACTACAAACCTACAGCTAGAGTAGTCATGTATACATATAGCACACTAATATTTTTAAAATGTAGAATTACCTATAATGAAAGAATGAAACCACTATTACCCAAAATAACCAACTAATTTTATAGAACCTCTCAACTATGTTATTTCAAGATGAGAGATATATTAATGGGGCCAATACTTTAAGTTAGAAGCGTGATTGAACAATTGACTACGGGCCAATAACACACACCTCAATTGTAGCATTTATTAAAATATCTTTGTACCTCAAATTATGACTTTTCCCTTTATAAATCTTTAAAAATATTTATTAAAAGTGCTCAGAAATGAATCCTTATATTTCACTCTAACCTCAGCGTCCCGTGGCACCTCCACGACAGTACAATCGCCACTAGCGCCCCCATCGGCTAACCCAACTAAATATAACCCCGCTACCGACAGAATTGTTACATGTAGAAGGCGGAACAATTGTCATCACACCGACAGAATTGTAAGGCTTCTCTAAAAAAGGAACACAACAAAAGACA
>CP092886.1:72506892-72559224 GCA_030710605.1 Cordylochernes scorpioides
TCGACAGCGGCCCGGGAGTCGAGTAGAGACTGCACAAGGTGAGTGCCTAGCGTCGAAGTGGACATAACTGATGATACGTGCTGGACGGTCCGTATTTAGTCGACAGCGGCCCGGGAGTCGAGTAGAGACTGCACAAGGTGAGTGCCTAGCGTCGAAGTGGACATAACTGATGATACGTACTGGACGGTCCGTATTTAGTCGACAGCGGCCCGAGAGTCGAGTAGAGACTGCACAAGGTGAGTGCCTAGCGTCGAAGTGGACATAACTGATGATACGTGCTGGACGGTCCGTATTTAGTCGACAGCGGCTCGTGAGTCGAGTAGAGACTGCACAAGGTGAGTGCCTAGCGTCGAAGTGACATAACTGATGATACGTGCTGGACGGTCCGTATTTAGTCGACAGCGGCCCGGGAGTCGAGTAGAGACTGCACAAGGTGAGTGCCTAGCGTCGAAGTGGACATAACTGATGAGACGTGCTGGACGGTCCGTATTTAGTCAGCTGCCCGGGAGTCGAGTAGAGACTGCACAAGATGAGTGCCTAGCGACGAGGTGAACATGGGTGCCGAACAGTTCGTATTTAGTCGACAGCGGCCAAGGGGTCGAGTAGAGACTGCACACTTCGTGGACAAAACTTAAGGAAGTGGAAAGTATTTGATGTCGCTGGTCGTCTGTTTTTTTTTTTTTTTTTCAGAAAACAGAGGCAATTTTGTTCACACTTGGTTTTCTCGTTTGTCTCCAATAAAAGTCACTGTGTATCAAATATCTTTCGGAGTTATTGTCTGTCTGAATCCCGATGAGTGTTTGACCATTACTGTATATAAGTTTACTGTAGTGGTTTAAATCGATTATAACCGATTTATTAAATAAAAACCTCTACTGGTCGAAGTGTCTATTTTAAAAAGAAAAATAAAGGAAACTTATTGCAGACAATGATGTTTTGCATTAAATCCATATATATAATTATAGATATATATATATATATATATATAATTTATCTTGTCAGGAAATCTTGGTGTTAGTTTTTTTTTTTTCTTGATCGTTGCCTCGAACGCCATTTTATCTTGACAACTAAGTTTCCAGCAGGCTCCTACAACCACGATACAAGGTGGGAGAGATGCCTCAGCAGACAGACCCGACCTTCGGCCGTAACCCAACTCTTATTTACGACTTCCCGACCGCCCAAGTTACATCGTCTTGCCTCTCTCAACGTTTTTTAGCTCATAATTTTAACGAGTCGGCAAACATTTGCGCCGTCAATTTTTTTTTCCATCTCTCTCCGCGGTATTTGACCTATGATCTCCGCACCAACTTTTCCTTATAGTAAGACAATCTACCCACACCACACTTGACAAGATCTTTGAAGTGCACTTCTTTGAATCTCCATATTTGGTGTTAAAGTTAAATTTTAAAATACGTATATACTTGTAATTCTTTTTTTTTTTAAATCGTACTGATCATTTTATACTTTCATATTTTCACAACCTATTTTATACAATTGCGTTAGAGTAGATATAGAAAAAAAATCGTCAATTGTATCAAGCGCTTCGATTGTAACAGTAAAATGGACAGTGTCTTTTGTTGTGTTCCTTTTTTAGAGAAGCCTTACAATTCTGTCGGTAGCGGGGTTATATTTAGTTGGGTTAGCCGATGGGGGCGCTAGTGGCGATTGTACTGTCGTGGAGGTGCCACGGGACGCTGAGGATAGAGTGAAATATAAGGATTCATTTCTGAGCACTTTTAATAAATATTTTTAAAGATTTATAATGGGAAAAGTTGTGTAAATACGGCGAATCCTATATGGGGCGGAATGCCCTAAATAAAGGCCTTTGTTGTTGTTGTTGTTGATTTATAATGGGAAAAGTCATAATTTGAGGTACAAAGATATTTTAATAAATGCTACAATTGAGGTGTGTGTTATTGGCCCGTAGTCAATTGTTCAATCACGCTTCTAACTTAAAGTATTGGCCCGATTAATATATCTCTCATCTTGAAATAACATAGTTGAGAGGTTCTATAAAATTAGTTGGTTATTTTGGGTAATAGTGGTTTCATTCTTTCATTATAGGTAATTCTGCATTTTAAAAATATTAATGTGCTATATGTATACATGACTACTCTAGCTGTAGGTTTGTAGTCATTGACTGTCTTACATGCAGTAGCACATCTACACGTGTGGCAGATCTAGACACAGAGATAGCTATAGCAAAATAAAACGGAGATTGAAGAGGAGCATCTTGTGCGAATTTTATTAGCAAGCTTTCGGACGTCCTTCTACAGGCTTTACGATAACTAAACAAAAAACGAGATGGATTTTAATAAGATTAGGTATTTTTGCATACGAGAGAAAAAATATAGTATTTATAAAAATAAAGAAAGAGAAAAGTGAAAACGTAAATTTCGTATGTATAGAATTGATATGCAAAATTTGTGCTAAGGACGTTAAATTTATGAAATTAAAACTTTTTTACTATTATGACTTCAATACGATAAAGGTAATGGCAAATAAACAATGAGGATGAACCTATAAGTAAAACAAAAATTGCTAGAAAGAAATGGACTGTGTGTGACTATTTACAAAAGGAGTGGTATATTTCAGGAATATCTATTTTTCGGTTTATACTGTTATATTTTATGGATATGAATGATTCTAGAAATAGTCTCTGCTGTTTATTATTGATGTGATAGTAATGTATTGATTAGGAATTTAAATTAAAATTATGGCCTGTTTGAGTTACATGTTGAAAAATTAGATATCTACGGTCCTTGTTGGTGAGAGATAGCTATATAACCTAAGATGGATCTTCATCAATTTCAGATCTTCTCTAAAAAGCAGACCTACACTCAATGACAGATTCACACTCAGTGGTAGATATACACACATTGGCAGATCTAAACTCTTTGAAATATCTACATATATAGGTAAATTTACACACATTGGCAGATCTACACTCAATGACAGATTCACACTCAGTGGTAGATATACACACATTGGCAGATCTAAACTCTTTGAAATATCTACATATATAGGTAAATTTACACACATTGGCAGATCTACACTCAATGACAGATTCACACTCAGTGGTAGATATACACACATTGGCAGATCTAAACTCTTTGAAATATCTACATATATAGGTAAATTTACACACATTGGCAGATCTACACTCAATGACAGATTCACACTCAGTGGTAGATATACACACATTGGCAGATCTAAACTCTTTGAAATATCTACATATATAAATAAATTTACACACATTGGCAGATCTACATTCAGTGTGGCAGACTTAAACCCTAAGGCATATATCTACACTCAGTGTAGAATATAAACACATAGGCATATCTACACACAGTGGTAGATATACTCAATATAAGCCGATCTACACACATAGGTAGATCTGCACGAAGAAGCAAATTTTTAAGTAGTGGAAGATCTACTCTCAGAAATAAATATCAGCAGATCTCTACAAATATATATGTACTGTATATATGTGTGTTATGATTATAATGTTTTGATATTGGAATGATAAAGAATTGGAGGTGCAGTCGTGAAAAAGTAAAGATATTTATTTACTTATCAAGTAGTTTTTATTTCAATTACTTGAAAAGAATTACACATTAAATATTTTTCGCAGTAATATAGAATTTATAAAATGAATCCTATATTCGTGAATTGAAATATAGGTAGGTCAACTATATATATTTACAACAATAATCAAAAAGTATTCTAAGTCTATGGTCAAAAAATAAAAGAATAGTCAATGATGAAAATATAATACATGTTTTTAAAAAATAAAATATTCGCATTTTAGATTATATAATATTTCAAAAAATAAGGCTTATTTTTTAAATATATATATATATTATGGATTGCTCTATATTCAGAATTATATAATATATATCATATATGATATATCATGCATGATATTTTTTAAAGACATGCGAAAATAAAGTACACAAAATTAAAGAGATTTTTTTCAATATCCTTGTGTATGTTCTAAAACACTAAGACAGTGAGAAACCCGCCGATTTACTAGAACACTTCCCTATTCCGCTGACATGCAATAGGCTTATCTTGGCGCAAGTTTATAACGTTTATATTCTCAAATATGACTAGAATTTGTAAATAATTATCTCGTAATCTTTTCAAATGTATTTATACTTTAGCGCGAAGTACTTTATAAATAAAATCGGTTTTTACTTCCATTCTTCTCTACATATATAATCAGCCATTTGCTATAGAAAATTATAGATAAAGATATTTAAAATAAACATGGGACACAAGCATTGAGGACAGTAGACGTATATACAGACACACACATGCTTCTGCAAATAATTAGTCAATAAGCCTGTTAGACCTCAATCAATACACTAGCACGCCGTCTGTACATAGGAATATGAGCAATTTACCAGAATTTCTTATTTTAAACACTAAGGTCATGCTAAATTACCGGCTACATAAGCATAGTAGTCCAATACAATATTAGAGCGGTCTGGTAGATTGAATTGATGAATCCTCTGAAAGGGTTTGCCACTGATGAGCCAGCCCACCAATTTTTTTTTCATTAGAGTAGGGAAATTCGAATGTTCTTTTATTTGAAATATAAACGGCACTGAATTATATATATTCTTACATTTACGAGTGGCGCATTATTATCTCATATTTTATATTTGAAAATAGATTAAATATTTGAATAGCGATTGTATTTATATTCCAGGAGTGGTGGTGGTGTCTTGTGCAGTATTCCAAGAGTCCTTCGCGCTTAAAGATATTGGAAAAGTAAATAAGAGAACTATTTACAAATCCTAGTCCTATTTGAGAATATAAACGTTAAAACTTCACGCATGGACATGTAAACTCGCAATCAAGATATGACCATAGCATGCTGCTGTCAACGTAGTAGAGAACCGCTGGGAGGGTTCTCCACTGATGAGTCAGCATGAACCTCTCAATAGTTCCCCTACATAACGGTGACTTTAGGGAGTTGTTTCATTTAGAATAAAATAACACCGTTAAATTTTTTAATTTCCATTCTCCAAATACTCAGCGAATGGAAAGTTCGATCTAACCTCATTATACAAACAGTTCATGATGTCTTCGTACGCATTTTTAAGTTTGGAAATACTATTTCACTTTCATTGCTGAAGGTAAAATTGTGAAAAGCGCTTGAAGCTAAAATCTTTGTAGTTTCTGAACTATATCGCTTTACCAAATCAGATCTTGTCTACCTTTTTAAGGTCATAATTATGTTTCCATTTTAAAAATAATAATTAATATACAGCGAATATAATTTTCCTTTTGGTTTACGATGTAAGAAAGGTGCCATAGATGTATGCATGCATTTCTGCTCGATACAAATATTGTTTTAGCGATTTTGTTTCTAGAGCTTCGATGTAGGATATCCATCGTAAATGTCCGACGATGGACCTGCCATAAACTATCAGTACTAGCTAAGGCTCATCGCACCCAGCCAGCTTGTGTGTAGCAGGACGGCCCCCAAATAGATCCAAGTTATGAGCGGGCCAATCACCGACACAAAGCCGTCCTTTGTCGTCCTCAAATAACATCTGGACCGATCGCCACGGCTATCTTTGGGGTTCTGGCATCCTTCAATGGAACATTTTTGGCCTAGTCCCGATACACAATAACCTGATGAAGATGGAACAAATAGTTTCGGATTTAGTACGTCTAGGAGAAGAGAATGGGCAATTATCAGGAGCGCAGCAATTGATTTCCCTGCGCGCCTCCATTGTTCCAACAGAGGCATCCATTAGGGTATCGCTATGTGTGTACGTGAAAGTTCTTTGAATTATTTTTATGAACCAAAGTGTCTCCCATCTCTTCCGGAAGTTATCAAATACCAGGGATGCTCAATATATAAGTATCCAGAAAAATAATCAATCATATATATAATTTTTTAATTAAACATATATGTAAATATTTGAATTATTTCAATTAATATATATATTCATAGCTTATTTCATATAAAAGATTGTGACCCCAGCATTTCTTTTAAAATGTGGCGGATGTTCTATTTTAAATTTTGATCAAGGAAAATTTTACGGTAAGAGAAACCTAGTTCACAATTTGTGGCTCAGTTGGAGCTAAAACAATAGGCAAAACTCAAGTCTCTAAATGGACACATGACTTTAAATCAGGACGAACTTCTTTTGAGGGTGAGATGTGAGAACCGGAAGAAAACATTTCCCTAATTAATAAGGCCATTCGTGAAAACCATCGCATTACCATGGAAGAATTGGAAATAATATCATATTGAAGTCATGGAGCATTATTTTCATTAATAAATGAAAAAGTATTTTATTATCAAATTAGTACACGATGGGTCCAAATACTTGATAGACAACCAACGGCAACGAAACTTAATGTTAGACAAAGTTTCATCACCAGATTCAGAATAGAGAGACCAGTGACACGAAAAACGGATTCACCATTATGAACCTGGGGAAAAGGAGCAGTCAAAAAAAAAAAGGCGGAACACTGGATGATCTCCACCCAAAAAGTTCAAGACCCAAAACTTAATTTATATTGTTTTTATTTTATATATATATATTTTTAAGTAAGATGATTCAAATATATTATCTATAAAGGGAAAAAGTCGAACAAAAAGGGCCAGCTTACCTAGAAAAGGGGTCATTCTCCGACAGGACAATGCCAGATCACATACTGCCAAATTTACACTTGAAACTATTGCACATCTGGGTTGGCAGAATCTAGCACATCCTCATTTTAGTCCTGATTCAGCTTCTTGATATTTTCATATTTTGGACCATTAAAAACTTTGCGAAGTGTTGATTCAAACAGATGAGAAGACCTTTAAGAGGTGTCATGGATTGGTGCAAGAATCAAGGCATTTTTCTATAAGGTTTTAGTGCACTTATATAAAGGTGGGAAGGTGTATTTCCAATCAGGGTGATTATATATTGAAAATAAAGCCTTGAATATTTAATTATAATTAATTTTGTACATTAATTCACGATGTACTAGAGCGCCATCTGTTATCAAATTATAAAACTAATTTAGAGGCGTAAAATTCTTTTTAAAATAAAACAATTTCTACTGTCCTTACTGCGATGGAAAAATTAAAGATAGATTAAACTGGCGAAACCGCTGGGAGGGTTCACCACTGATGAGCCAGGCCCTCCCTTTAATTTTTCCATCGCAGTAAGGACAGTAGAAATTGTTTTATTTTAAAAAGAATTTTACGCCTCTAAATTAGTTTTATAACATTAATTCACATTTTCCGAATACTTATCGACTACCCCTCGAACATTATACAATAAAATTGGAACTATTTAGAATGAATATTTCTGTTCGTAATTAATATACTGTATATAACTAATGCACAGCCTTTTTATATATTAAATATTGTTAGTTGAATAATTTAAATGTGACCACTGTCTCTTCTGGAACATTCCATTAACCATTAAAATAACTCAGAATAACTTTAAAACTATCACTAAAATTACTTCTTGAGTCGCTTGTAAGAACTTGAACGCATCACCACAAGTCGAGATCCACCTATCAATTTCACCATTTCCTTCGCAAGTATCATCAATGGCGGTGGTGGTGTCTTGTCCATGGAGCAGATCAGATCGGTCCGTGCACCCTGATTACAATACCGGCCAAACCAGGTGCTTTATCCGTATGGATGTCCTCTTCTGGCATGGAAAGGGGAAGGGTGCCATTGCCCCGTTAGTCAGCCACATTTCAGAGTTCCCTGTAGGCCTTCGCGGTTACCGTAGTGGCTCGGGGTTCACGAAGTCTCCACCGTACTTCGTCCTACAGGGCAGTCCCTTACTTGTGCTGCTTCTCCCGCCCGCCACGTAGAGGAGGGGTTGGACTTCTGGGCGGGTATCATCAATGGTATTACACTAGATTCGCTATTTTCTACTTGGAATGCTTATTATATAGACACCTCAAATTTAATAAATGAAAGCATTCAAGCACGAACGTTTCTTTCACTCCTAAAATATACTTCTACTGTCCTTACTGGGAATAAAAATATTGGGAGGGCTTGGGTCAACAGTGGTAAACCCTCCCAATAGTTTGAGCGCAGTATGAATAGTAGAGTTTTGTTTTATGTGTGAAAGAAACATTTGTGCGCTTTAATGCTTTCATTTATTGTATATAGTTGGCGCGTTATATTGCCCTATAATTGAATTACACCTCGTATTGTTATTTTCATTTTTTCCTATAACCTCCCATTATAATTTACTCATCAATAATACCATATCCTTCGCAAGAATCATTGATAGTCTATAGTACACAGGATATTCTATTTTTAAAGTTTTTATTGAACTTGCTTCCCTGTCTGTCCACATATCTTGCAATCGATTTTTAATATACTTTTAGAGTACGTAGGAATTCGAAATTTGGTACACTTTTCAGAACCCGATGAAAATGCGATTTGACAAATTTTCTGACTTCTGGGTTGTCAGGGTGGCCGGAAATAGAAAATTTCAAAATTGCCTTTCAAATTTTGTAAATTAATTTTGAAATACTTCCAGATCACATAGAAATATGAAACTTAAGCAAGAAGTTGAATATTCTTTGAGTGTGAAAGCTTGTAAAAAATAGGAACTTACCCTCAATGATTAATTTGTTTATTTTTTTTATTTTTCGTCTGTTTTGCACAAGTTGAATCTGGTTAGAAAAAGTATAAAAATTTGTTGATTCTTTTGTTGCCTTAAATACGAGGTAATTAACTCGTTTCTATATATATCTAAAAATGTTTAAAGTTTAATAAATTGATTTTATAAATCTGAGAGTTGTCTTCAAAACGATCCAACAGAAACTTTTAACATTCATTCAGTCCAATGAAGAATGCAAGTGTACAAATTTTCAGACTTTTGGGTGGTCGGAGTGGCCAGAAAATGAACAAATATCTATATTTCTTTTTAAGTCTGTGTTACGTCCCTTACATTGACCAACCCGCCGCGAGCAGGCCTCTCTTCTATTTAAGGCCTAATCCCCAATGAAAACCTTTGATTCTAAGAGTTGTAAATTCATAAATAAAATCTAGCTAAATAATTAATAAATAAAAATATTTTTAAAAAAGCTTTTATTTAAATGCACTAAGAGGAAAAAATAAAATATTGTATCTTCTGTCATTGAGCAATTAGATGTATCTGACTTAAAATAAAAGCGGCGGGGGACGATCATCATGAATTTCGAACCTGATATGATTTAATATGTAGCAACTGATTAGCGATTTTTATGAGTGTTTACCATATTTTTACCTCTTCTCTAAATATTATCGTCCCCGGCCGTCTTTATTTTTACTTAGATACATCTAATTGCTCAATGACAGAAGATACAATATTTTATTTTTTACTTTTTAGTGTATTTGAATAAAATATTTTTTTAAAATGTATTTTTATTGAATCATTATTTCTATTCGAATTTTTATTATATAGACACCTGAGATGTATAGTGTTATATTTATTTGTTTATATATTTATGTATATATATATTTGTTTATATAACCTATCCATTATATATAATCTGCCCAACAATTTCGCCATATCCTTCAAAATAAGCATCAATAGTAGTATACTGAAGATAATATTTTTCAAACTCTAATTTCTTATTATAGACACACTCTCTCTTCTTCGGATTAATATATTTTTGTTTTTTTAAACCTACCTATTAATGTAACTATCAATATTGGCATATCCTTAGCAAGAATAATCAATATTGGTACCCTGGATATTTATCACTTCAATTTTTTAATATAGACAACCAATGACACAATTTGATATTTGCGGAAGAGCGATTGCTCGAAGCATATTATATATTTATAATTGTATGTAATTCTGCTGTCCTAAAAGCTTATGTCCATAGTTCATCTAAAATACCCATTCGAAGAGTCAAGCATCAGTATCACTATAAAAGGAAGTTCCAAAAATGCAATATAACAGCGATATGGTAGATTAAACTGGCGAAACCGCTGGGAGGGTTCACCACTGATGAGCCAGGCCCTCCCTGGACAGTAGAAATTGTTTTATTTCAAAAAGAATATTACGCCTCTAAAATAGTTTTGTAAATAGATAACCAATTATTTGTTTTTATATTGCCATCTATTTGAACCTAATGCAATATGGCGCCGACTGTTGTTAAAATATAAACTACTTATAACGCGACAGTTCAAAATATCAAAAAGAATTCTAATGTTCTCACTGCAAAGGTAAAAATATTGGGGGGCCTGGCTCATCACCTTCTCAGTAGTTCTATATAGGTTTTTGATTCTCTTCACCTTTTATTCGATCATTGATCTTTTACCTTATGGTTAACAGTGTGTGAATATTTCATAATACATTTTATAATTTTTAAAACTCTAAATTTAATGTACATATATATATAATTTCTGTTAAAGATGAAATTTTAATCCTTTCATTTTGTAAATATTGGAGAGACAGGTAGACTGGCTAAAGACAGAATCAACAACAACAACAAAAAGCCTTTATTTAGGGTCACTGTCCCTATACAGGATTCACCAGAGGTATGCATAAGAACAAAGCAGTGAGACAAAGGAAATAACGATATAGACAGAAGAAAAAGAAAAACTAAAGACAGAATCAATTAACACGATAGATGTATAAAAAACAAGGACAAAAAATAATTTATCTTTGAAACTATAGAAAAAAAGGTCATGCATTCAATTTAGAAGAACCAATACCTTTTACACTAGCATAAAATAATAATCACAAAAGACTAATCCATGAAGCCATGATATCCATAAAACACCAGAGCATCAACAAACATATAGACATACCAGAAGTATACACTAGATTTATACCCAGCCCATATACTTAGAATTACTTTCCCTAGATAGGTTATAGTATATTTATTTAGATTAATTTGTATATAAAAGATAAAACTCAATTTTTATCTATATTACATCATAAAACATACATTAAATAAAATGTTAAATAGTTTCCTTACACATTTTAAAGATATGTATTCTTTATTCTTTATTTCGACTTAAAGCGTTATGTCCCCCTAGGGACACTTGCACTTTAAAGATAAACAAAATTTTGAAAGACAAGAAAGAAAGATATTTTAAATATGTACAGAATTAGTATGCAAGTTATAGTTAGATGAAAATAGAAAAAATATCAACAAAATGTATATATGTACAAAGGTGTTAGGAACCAATTCTTTCCTAGTCTACATTTGAGCAGAGTAAACACAAACACCTCTAAGAAAATTAATACCTTTAATTTCCTTTCATAACTAACTAATTTACATCATTTAAAACCAATTATATACATGTAAAATCGTCCGGTCATCTGGTCAAAATATAAATAAATTAATCTATGAAAAAACAACTTATAAAAATCCTAACAATGCCCCCCCATTTTAAAGTTGTTTTCATACCCTCATCGGAGGCCTAGAGTGGCCGAGATCCTGGTCAGTTTAATTCTTCCAATTCCCCCAGTTAGAATATCTGCAATCCTCCCTCCACCAAGCCGCAATTCTTGAAGATCTTCTTGGGATTATAGTTTCATTCTGGCCTTCCTCTTCGTCTTCTCTCCTCAGTTCTTCGTCTTCACAGGCCTGCTCTTCATCCTCTTTTCGTTCTAAGTTATTCAGATCTTTCTCTACCGATATTGTTTCCTCATCAGTCCCTGAATATCCTCTTGGGATCGCAGCTTCATTTTGGTATTCCCCTTCATCTTCCTTCTTTAGTTCTTCGTCTTTCTGGTTTCTTTCTACAAATTTCGTCTCTTCTTCATTTACAGATTCATAGTCTTCTTCAAAATTATTATTTAAAACCTGGAAAAAATCAGTTTCATGTGAAATTTGTTTGTCAATTTTCTTAGTTGGGAAAACGTCTTCTCTAAATCTGACATTTCTGGTTACGAAGACCTTATTGTTTCTGATATCCCAGACCTTGTATCCTTTGACTCCTTCCGGATAACCAATTAAAACACATTTTCGGCTTCTTGAATCAAATTTGGATCGACGCTGGTCGTTGTATGCCCAGGTCTGACAACCGAAAACTCGGATATGCTCAATCTTCACTGGCCGTTCGGTCCACATTTCTTCTGGTATTTTGTTACTTATCGCCTTGCTAGAACATTTGTTTCTTAAGTAACAAGCTGTATTTACGGCATCTGCCCAAAACGATTTGGGAATCCCTGATTCAAGTAAAATGCATCTGGCTGTGTTTAGCAATGTCTGATTAATTCTTTCCGCAGTTCCATTTTGCTGAGGTGTTCTTGGAACTGTAAGCTGTCGCTTGATGCCACCTTCATTAAGGAATTTATTAAATTCGTGGTTAACATACTCCGCACCATTATCACTTCTTAGTACTTTGATTTTTCTGCTGTGGTAATTCTCAACACTGTTCTTATATTCCTTAAATTTGTCAAGTACCTCCGATTTAGATCTCATAAAATATACTGTGGTGTAATGGGTGAAGTCGTCTATGAACGTCACAAAATAATTGCTCCCTCCCTTCGACATTGGGCCAATGGGACCTACTACATCCGAATGGATGAGCTCCAAAGGTGATGAAGTCCTCTTACTTTCGACAGGTTTGGAAGGAAATGGGAGTCTTCGCAGTTTACCTTCAAGGCATACTTCGCACTCTGCTGTGTCACTCACATTTTGGAGATCCCTTTTGTAAATGTGTACAAGCCTTCTGTGCCAGATATCTGCACTAGGTGACTTCACTTTAGCCATCTTTAGTTCTTCCACTGTATAGATTCTTCCTCTTCTATTAGATTTCAAAATTAATTCGCCATCACTTCCAAAAACAGAGGCCTTGCCATTCTGGAATAAAACTTTGTTTCCTCTTTCCTCAATCCTTCCAACAGACAAAATATTTCCGTCTAACTCAGGAACGTATAAAACGTTTTCCAAGAACAAGGTTTCACCTCCATATTCGTGACCGAGTTTGATGGTAACATCACCCATCTCTGATACTTTTATTTTCTCATTTTTAGCCATTTCAACAGAAGTTGAAATACTTTTTGTATTCGTCATTTTCAGTCTGTTCGACGTCATGTGTTCAGTAGCTCCACTGTCCAGAAACCAGATATTCTGAGAGTTATTGCCTTTCAAGTTATTTGCAAATAGGACTTTATGAGTAATGTCTAACGTACTTTGTTTCAGCATACCTTCGCTAATTCTCCTTGATGAGTTGGCAAATCTGCAATTCCTAGCCATGTGTCCTAATTTGCCACAATTGAAACATCTTATCTTGCCTGGAATAATTATAGTTTTCTTTTTTCCCTTCCGTCCACGTATTATGATAATTCCTTGGTTGATCATATTCAAATTTATTTCGCTCTTGACATGGTGATTTGCATGTATCCTCTTTTCTTCTTACCGCAAAAGCGCTATTAGGATCTTCTTGAGGAATTTTACGCTGGTTCTGTCGTTTTTCTTCTAAAAGTAATTTAGATTTAACCATACTAGTAGATAGCTTCTCCTCCTGCTGTTCCAAACTGAGAATCAGCGGCTCGTAGCTCTATGGTAATCCCAATAACATAATCAACGCCAATTCGCCATCCCTAAATCCATGGTGACACTTTGCTAATTTTCTATGGCATTCCATTATTCTCGCGAAATATTCTTTCATAGCTTCGTCATTTCCTTTTATAATGTTGAAGAATTCTCTCAGTAGCTGTAATATATGCAACAAGCCATACCTTGTGTGGATGTCCTCCAGTATCTGCCATGCATCGATCGCTCGTTTACAATCACCGATGTCATCTAGGAATGAATCCTCAACCGCTAATAATATGACAGATAATGCCAAGTTATCTTTCCGCTTCTGTTTTTCTGTAGTTTCCCTAGGAAAGCCAGGCTCAATCGCATCCCATATATCCTTCTGAATCAAGATTGATTTAGTTCTTATAGCCCAGGAATAATAATTATTACCATCTAGTTTAGGTATTCTCAACTCGTCAGCCATTGATATTTCTAGTTATGCAAATTCACAAAAAAATTATAACTTAAATATTTTCTTCTTCTTCTTCGTTGCACAAATTTCAGACTTTAAATCGCTCAGATTTCCAACAATCAAATTCCTTTCTCTATCTTAGTTAGCTTTATCTTCTTTAGCCTTACTTAAAATTTTCTTCTTTAGCCCAACTTAAAATTTTCTTCTTTAGCCCTATATTCCCTGGCCTTATCTTATTTAGCCTTCAGCTTTTTCTTCTTTAGCTCTATCTTCAAATTTTCTTCTTTACCTTCTTGGCTTTAACTTTCAGCTTTTTCTTCTTTACTTTCTTCAGCTTTAATTTCTAATTTCTTTCTACGGCGCAGTGGAAGCGTGCTGCTGGGCCCATAACCTGTTAGGAACCAATTCTTTCCTAGTCTACAATCGAGCAGAGTAAACACAAACACCTCTAAGAAAATTAATACCTTTAATTTCCTTTCATAACTAACTAATTTACATCATTTAAAACCAATTATATACATGTAAAATTGTCCGGTCATCTGGTCAAAATATAAATAAATTAATCTATGAAAAAACAACTTTTAAAAATCCTAACAAAAGGGTTGGTATTTAACTAAATCTTTTCAATGAAATCAAATTGTAAAGTATTGTGTCTATTCGAGAAAAACAATTTACAGATTTAAAAAAGGTTTTAAGGAATATTTTAGAATGAAAATATGCTAGATATTAGATTATTATTTAATTAAAACATAACTAAAAAGAGTTAATTTCTAAATAAAAGCGTTCCAATACAATTTAGTAGTTTTTTTTTCATAAAATTCAAAATAAATCTGCAAAATGAGTTGAATTTTATATATTTGTTTTTTGTTTAAATTAGATCAAACGGGTTTGATACATTTAGTTCATTGTTTATTCTATACTCTTGGAAGACGGGTCAATTCAGCAGCAGATGAATAGAAGTTTGTTCTTCACATCCACAGAAGCATCTTGAATCTTGCACTGCTTTGATCAATTTTAAAAAGCTTATAAAATTTCCGTTTTTTTTTTATTTATTTAACAGTTGGGAGAGACACGCCATATCCACAATTTGGATAATTGCGTGTATATTTTAAATTATATACAATTAATACAATTGAACATTGGAAATCATTAAAATTAAACGTTCGATGTCAAATTTTACATATAGCAATTATAAGTAGTAGCTTGAAATATGTACAGTCAACACTTTCGCCTCAAAATATACATCCTGCAGAATCTATTAAACTTGATGTATTGGTCTTTATTGCAAGCAGCTTGTTTTGTATTAATCAGGTAAAGTTGGTTTTCTTCCCTTAGATCAGAAGTTAATGGACAGTGTATCAGAAGGTGTTCAGGGGTTTGTTGTTCGTTTCCACAAGTGCATGCAGGTGAACCAATTTTGCCAATTCTAAACAAATATGTGTTGAAGTCACTATAGAAGTTGGGTTGAACATAGTTAGGAATTCTTGAAGTATCAAAGAATCCCTTGAAATTATCATTGGCACCTCCATAGTATTCCTCAAATTTCTGGTTTATAAAATTAGATATCATTTTTCTCTTAATTGAGAGTTGTGGAAATTTGCCCGAAAATATTACGGAATAATAACGAGTTTACAAAGTGGGAAGAGGAGCTTCTTTTTATTGGCATGCACACAAGCTTTCGGACATATCGTCCTTCATCAGGTACCTGATGAAGGACGATATGTCCGAAAGCTTGTGTGCATGCCAATAAAAAGAAGCTCCTCTTCCCACTTTGTAAACTCGTTATTAACCTTCAGTGAAGAGCAGTTCTACTTAATATTACGGAATATTAGCGGGAAAGAAACTTTGAAATGTTTGGTTAGTATTTTTCTTCAATGGTGTCATTTTATATTTTATAAAATTTCAAGTAAGTCTGGAATATCCAAGTCAAATCGCTGTTGGTCCTCAATCGATAAATTATTCAGATCATGTTTTATATTTCTGGATTCCATATGATCCGTAATCAAAGGAATATTTGCCAGAGTATGCACACAACTATATCTAGTTATTTTATAAGTTTGTGTACATCATATTATAATATTTGATATTGAAGTGATTTGAATTTGTGTACATATACTTTTAACATATATATTAATACCAGACCTCAGTTCTATAAGTGAGTATCGGTCTAAAGATTGTTTTGTATGAAATGAGTTTTTTCTTGGTGCTTAGTCCCCAAGATTTTCCACATATCGAAAAAGTAAAATTTTTAGTCTTTGAGTTCTATTTAGTATATTGTTCAAATGAGGATTAAAATTTAATTTATTCTTCCTTCTATGGTTTGCAAAGGTAATTCCCAAAATATTTATTTCTTGAACAGACGTAATAATCACAAGGTAATAAGACCAAATCAAAATAAATAAATAGTGTGTGACGTTTCGGTAACAGCGTTGTTACCATCTTCAGACAAAAGTACTGATTGAGAAATTTTACCACAGCATGTTTTAAATAGTTACTGTTATCAAGTGTGTAAACAAGATAACAGATAAGAATATAGTTTTCTCAGAAACACAGAATATTATTCTTAGAATCAAAAGTGGAAAAAAACACTTTTATTTTTTTAAATAAATATAATTAAAAGCATATCTATAAATATCATTTATATTTTCTCTTTCTCCATTATGTTAATTGTAGCATATTTCTTTTGAATGAAAAAGGCTTCTTTAAATTGTCTCTTAAAATATTTTTCTCATCATCTATTATATTTGTTTCTTTTAGGTTAAAAGTATTATGCCCTGTGATTTTTCTACGTTCTACAAGTGCAGAAATCTCAATTTTATCCCATTTCAGAGCATATTCATGGTTTTTCATTTTTTCTTTTAAAGTTCTAGATGTTTGTCTTACATAGCATTGGTCACATTTTTCACATTTCACTTCATAAATTAAACCTGCTCTTTTTGGTAATTGAGTGTTCTTATGGTTGTTGATATATTGAGAGATAGGGTTACATGGTTTCCATGCAATTTTTTATTTTTCATACTTTTTGAATATATTAGTAAAATTTCTCTTGCAAACTTTTGGTTTATAAATGGCAATGTGATAAATTTGGCTTCTTTGGTTTTGCACTTTAGATTTTGAATTAAAGTATTATTCTCATATTTTTGATTCATGTCTCCTATTATTCTATCTATTAATTTGATGGGAAAATCTTCATTGATTAGTTCTTTTCTGAAGTTGTTAATTTCTATATTTCTTTTAGAGAGCTGTATCATTAATGAGCGTAAAAGTTCTATATATAAGAGCTTTTACTAATCCTACTTTTTGGCTGAAATGGTGCTGTGAGCTATAGTTCCAATAAGTTCCTGTATGTGTTGGGTTTTTGTATATAGAGGTTGTAATATTGTTATTATTGTATGATAAGTTCATGTCCATGAAATTTATTGATTTGTAGTTATCTACTTCCATAGAGTAATTGATATCAGGACATAAATTGTTGATTGTTAATTGTTAATGTTAATTGTTTTTGTTCACTTCCCTGATTAATAAACAAAATGGAGTCATCCACATATCTTTTAAAATAATAAACATCATTTTAAGTGAATTTAGAGCTTTGATTTCTAATTGGCCTATAGTAATACAAGCTGCATTTGGTGATATTGGACTACCCATTGTTGCACCTTTCATTTGGAGATAAATTTGTCATCATAAATAAAATATATTGTTTTCAAACAAAATTCTATTCCAATTAAAAATTCAGATTTTGGCAAATTATTTATTTTTGATTCTTTTATCACATGGTTTAATTCATCCATAATTGTGGGTATAGGGATTGAAATAAACATCGATTCAACATATAAGATATAATTCTTTGATTTCCATTTAGCTTCATGTCAATAATATCTTCTTTGAATTTATAGGAGTTAACCATTTCATTTTCATTAAAATATTGGTAGATTTTTAAATGTTGTGCTAACAATTTTGCCAAGGCATATGTTGGTGAAGGTCTATTGTTTACTATTGGGCGTAATGGTCAGTTAGGCTTGTGGACTTTTGGAGACCATTTATATTTGGAACATGTGCATCATAATTTTTCAACTTGGTTAAAAGCCTGTAATTGATATATTTGTTTTTTCTACAGTTTCTAAGTATGGTATTCAATTTATTTTTGATTTTTTTTGTTGGATCATTTTGTATAGGAGAATTGGTGCCATTGTTATTCAATAAAGAAGGCATCTTTTGTTTATATCTTCTTTTTTCATTAAAACAATTCCATTTCCTTTGTCATATTTTGTTATTAAATATTTTGTTTGTAGGTCTTTAAGTTTGGAAGTCAATTTTTTGTTTATATTACTTGATTTATATTTTTGTTTAAGTGTATTAGTAACTTCTAATCTAATATAAGCTGCCTCATTAGGGTTATATAGTTGCTATTTTCCATTTCTCCGGGTAATACCCCTTTTAAATACACTTATAAAATAGTTTGCAAAACATAAGCTTTATTTTTGGGTAAGCACATTTTATCATATTGTTATTATGCTGTCTAACCCTGGGGCGTTTTTAACATCAGAATTAGAAATGATATTCATTATTTATTCTTCTTCGATAATAATTATACTTGATTTATTCATTCGTGGCTTAAAATTTCTAATTAGTTGTTGATGAAAATTGTCCAAATTGTGATCGTCTTCAGGAATTAAATCGTCCATTAATTTGGTCATTGTTTGCTCTTTCAGATATTCTGGTGATTTAACAATTATGGTAATTCCATTCTGTACATTTAATGATCTTAATTTATTGAAGAACATATAGGCATTACCAAATGGATTATCTTTGCAGTTTTGTTCAATAACGTTTCGCCAGTTAGTTCTTTTAGCTTTTTTTTTTTTATTGCATTAGTGTATTTGTTTCTTGCCAACTTAAATGTATTGTAACTGATTGTTCTATGACAGTAATACAGGTTTCTAATGTAATGAAAATGAATTTTCATTATTTCCAGTTCATTAATCCATCAGTCAATTCTGGAAACATGTTTATTAAAGGGAAGTTTAACCTTCAAAGATTTATATGCTGCTTCTCTCAATAAATTCGTGAGTGCGTTCACTATCCCATCAATGTCTGTCTCATATTTCACTCTGCTTATATCAATTTCCATTTTGTTTGTATCTTGTATTGATATGTTATTAGAAAAATTTTCCCAATTCGCATCTTTTTCAAAAAAATTCCACGTCGAAATTTGATTATTGAATAAATTACCATTCTTTAACCTGATATCAAATTCAACAGCAACATGGTCGGAAATATTAGTCAGTTCAGAGGTATGTCGGTTATTTATTAAACAAACTGAGTGTTTATTCGAGTTTTTGAGATCGATTATACTTACTCCGCGGAAGGTGGGTGTTTTCAGAGTATGTATAAAGAGATTACACTCGTCTATAATAATAGGTTGTAATCTATATCCATTAGAGTTTATAACATTGTCAAACCATATAGTATGTCTTGAATTAAATCACCACACAAAGGATTACAGGTTGATTTATATACGCTTTGAGCAGATCTCCAATAAATATTTGATGAACAGGGTTAAAGGTATTCGGATGAATGTAGAAATTGAAATAATTATTTTTTCTTTAACTCTGTAGAAATAGTAATTGTTGTACAAAAGGAATTTGTGAAATTTTAAAGATATGTAAATATTATACAAGATATAAATAGTAGTTAAAGATTCATTTCGTTATATACTCCTGTAGAAGGGTTTGCGATACCCGAGAGATGGTTTAAATAAAGTAAGAAACGTATCCATGGAGACAGTGTACTGTTACAATATATTCCTCTCTTATTAATTCAACTTATAAAGAGCCTGAGCCCGAATTCTCACCCCTTTTTTAAATTAAAAAAAAATCATGAGCAAATAATGGTAAACTTTTATTTACAAAAAAACAATGGTTGCCTGTAAAGTCGGTTTTACGGGCGAAGATTTTACGTGACAACGGTAGAATATTTATTGATATGAATATAATTAAATTGCATAATAGGAACAAGGAATTGAATGAAAATAAGAATTGCACAAATTTTAACTATAGAAATATATTTTGTTTACTAAAACATTGTACATGTAAACTAAACTTAACTAATTCCTATTTGAGTGATTTTGTTGAGGATAGGACGATGATAGGAGAAATATGAAATGAAAGGAAGTGTTTCTGCTGTAATGTGTCTTGCGAAAGTCAAGTCGATAGTTGTTCCTTTTAACGTAGTTGACTTAGAAACGTTTGATACGCAATCAAGATTATACGTATTTTTCATGAATTTAAGAAACGAGTTGTCAGGCTTTACGTTTTTGTTAAAATCACCACACAGAAGAATCGGTATACTAGAATCAACTTGCACGAACGGTGGCACGTACTGGCTGTTGTGAATGTACGGACCGAGTCCTTGCCATAGTAACATTCCAATATCCTGCATACTAGCTCCTGGATGAATATATACAGCACCGAGTATAAACTTGAAGCTAGTATTAGCGGCGAAGCAAGTAACTTCAGTCATGCACATGTCACCCTTGGTTTTAATGACACGAGTTACGTCTGTAATCGCAACTTGGAACACTTCCGCCGTAGATGTCGATGATAATTTACGATAGATCGCCACTCCACCAGCCGCGTTGGTATTTGAAAATCAAAACACTTATTCAGATCGAAGGTTCAAATTTTTGCTAAATAAATTTGAAATTAAATAAAATTTGTAATTGTAAATGATGAAGTTGAAAATTAAAACATTTACTTAAATTAGATGTTAAAATTCTTGCTCAACACAGTTTAAATAAAGTTTTCTTATATCTGCCACTTTTTCTTAATATTTGTAATTTTAAAGAATCAATTCGAAAATCAAAACATTTATTCAGATCGAAGGTTCAAATTTTTGCTAAATAAATTTGAAACTATTTAAAATTTGTAAAATAATAATTAATTAATTAATTAATTTTAAAATAATAATTTACTTAACACTATCAACATTTATCAATAGTATGACATAACCTATAAACTCAGTTTCTCAACTTTTGTGTCAATCTAACAATTAATCAATCAATCATAGTTTACGATAATGAAATATCAGTGTACAATTATTTACCTTTATTGTTGTAGTTGTTGTAAATGACGAATCTAAGCACTCCACATTTTCACTACAGACACAGCTGACGATACTTTAACCACACGTGTGAACTTGTATTATGACGCTTTCTTGTTTTTCCAACGCCAAGAACGTTCGAGAAAGACAAAGACAGAGACAAGCATGCGCCGATTCAATGCGCCTAATTCTCTAGCGCTGCGCGCGCAGCTGCGCGCGCAGCACTCTCGTTCGATGACTCATCGTAACGTTACCGGGCGTTACACTTTTTCATAAGTGACTCCCAGCCGCAACCTAATTTAAGACGTTGTCACGTCAAAAGTCGGTGGATGAGAGGGTAACACACTCGATTCCCGACAGTCATGAACCGGGATTAAATCCCGCGTCAAAATTTGTTTAATATGTGAATAACCTTCACATATTATTCATTGTTCAATTATCATGAGGTAGGTTGCTCTTGCTGAGCGGTACTTTTTTTTATGTGAATTTGAACCAGGCTTTTATTTACACGGATATATGCTAATATAACTCTCGTTGTGAGCTAAGTAGTGAGCGTTACTATATAGTGTCTACGAGTTTCTAGTTCAACAATATTTACGTTTCTTTGAGAGACCATTTCTTCCCCACGTAGACGGTTTCTACAATGTGGTAGCAGAGTTGTAGGTATAGAGCTACATGAGAACTTCTTGCCCGAAAAGGAATGCGAACTACCAGAGAGAAGAGTGACTTGTAAGAACTACTAATTTGGTCTAAATATCTATCTTGATATCACGAGGCTTCCACTAGCTTCTTATTCCTGGTTTATAATGGTTGATGTCCGTCTTTTTTGTAACATTGTTTATAACGTTTGCAAACACATGTAGCTAAAATGAATATAAATATCATATATGTTATATATAAAAGAAAATTTTATTTTACAATATATGTTCTAGAACAACTCTGTGAAGTCTACTGCCAGATGGCGCCTATTTTTAATATTTAAATCTATTGTTGTTGTTTTCCTTTGGCCGCGGCACAAAACCTTTGTAAATATGCAAATACGTAATCCAGTATTTTATGTTCTTTCTTCTTCAAAGTCTCAAGTCAGGTATTTCTTTATCAAATATTTCTTGTAAAAATAAAGTAATCTATCGTCAAGATTCTTCAAAATTTTACTATTGGTTTATCTATCTCTATATATATAAAAGTCAATGTCTGTCTGTCTGTTTCGCGATAAACTCAAAACTACTGAACCAATTGGTACCAAATTTTGCATGTCGCTTTTTATAAACCTGAGGAAAATTTTCGGCTGCATTTTGATTAGTATTTTTGGCTATTTCTTTTTTTCATTTTAAGAACTTTTTTTTTTACGCGGACTAATCCCAAATGGAATGAATACCTAAATATGGCCATTTTTTTAAAGCATCGGTGGTTCAGTAATAGAATGCTCGCTTGCCACGCGGGCGGCCCGGGTTCGATTCCCGGCCGATGCATTTTTTTTTACAATTTTTAAAACTCATTTATATTATATATAATATAAATATATATTATTATATCAACTATATTAATTAAATCAAATACCTAAACACTAATATAATACAATTTTTGCCATCACACACACTTTTTTCCTGTAGTTTATGTGTTACTTCTGTATTGCTATTCTATGGCACTTCTAATATTTATTATTGATATACTTTTAGTATGAAGGAAATTGCACCCAAGGGATTTCTCGGGCGAAGCCGGGTCATTCGCCTAGTATATATATAAAATTGAATGTCTGTCTGTATGTTTGTACTCTATAGATTCAAAAACCATACATCCAATCGCCGTGAACTTTGGGATATTATTAGGTATATCCCGGGAAGGTTTTTAAAAAATAATTTCTTGAATATCTTGAATATCCTTAGAGTTATTTGCAGATTTGTAAATTTAACTCTCAAGCAGCGCCCCCATTGCGACGATATGATAACAGGTTTTTTTTATCTATAAGTTTTATTATCACTCAGTTTATTATCTTAAAATTATTTATCAAAAGTAAGATTTTCTACCTAATAATTGCGCACAAGTCAAAGTTAGTTTTATCATTTATCTACAACATATATATTGAGAGAATAGATAAAATGATGATTTTGTAATGTAGAAAATTAGGAACGACAAAATTCAGGATGACACGGCAATTTATTTGAAACAAGAATAATGATACAATTCCAAGGCAAGATACTATTCCTTTAACTTCCAATTACCGAGGGAACCAATTAATATTGATTTTATTCAACTTATCGTGTATTTTTCAAGGGACCGGGAAAAAATGTTCACTTTATCGAGAGATTCAAATTTACGAGTTTCAAATTATCAAAATATATCTATTATTTTTCTTTTAAGTTTATAGAGAATTGTTTTAACAAATGTTCGTTAGACAAACCTTTACTCGGGTAAAACCCGGGCGAAGCCGGGTACATCCGCTAGTTTTATATACGTATATAGATAACACACAATCAGTTCAATTAAAACAAATAGCGTTCTAAAAATTGATATTATTAAATTTTTCAAAAAGGTGCACAACTGCAAACAACATTGGTAAAATACTCTTGTATTAAAACAAGTAAATAATTTCTAGATCAAAATTATACAACATATATAACCCGAAATATGATTTTAAAATCAAGATCTTTAATCAAAAAGAATCCTCTCTCTCTCTTGTGTTATATAAATGCCAAATAATCTTTTGAAACTACAAAAATCATCGCAACATATTCAAAATAGAATAAGAATAACTGTGTAACTTATATGTTCGAAAATGTCTTAAATAAATGGTTTATGAAAGCGGAAATGTCTGAATAAAGAGACATCAAATAGGTATTCTAAATGAGGCCATATAATAGATTCCCCGTGTGACATGCGGACTGAGCTCACCGCAGCCCCAGACAGGAGACGGACGGGAGAGCGTGCAGATAAAAATGGGCGGACGACGGTTGTCAACATGAGTGCATTTTATCTCCATCAGGAAGCGAGCGGATGATGTAAGGCGAGCTCTCCAGGTCGGTCTTTAGCGCCAAGAATACCTCCTTCCTTATCTCCCGGAGGTTGTCCGGCGGAACTCCGCAATTGTTGTAGCAATTGTTTCGTTTAAAAACTCTTTCCGCTATTTTCTTTAGATAGGCTCCTTTCTTCTTCTTTGGCTCGCGATTTCCTTACACTGGAAGAATGAAGCCTTGCTCTGTTAACCTACCTAGCAACCTGGCTCGCTCATTGAAGGAGCCTTCTCTCCTTGTGGCACTTGAGTCGTGGAGCCTTAAATACACTGCCTGGCTGAGCGCCGTTGTTAGTGGGAAAAGAACCATTCTCGCATCTATAGAGTGGAGATCAGATAAAGTTGGACACCCTAAATACCTCCTATATACTAACTTACGTACTATACCTTTATTTTCAACATATAGGAACAGCATGGGTAGGAATTATGCTGGAATTAAATATCGAACACTTTCATTTATAAACTTCGTGTGACAACTGAACTCTATTTTCTCATTGATTGGTCGCTCTAAAACATCTCAGGGATACGATCGTTAATTACAAAATATTTGGACATACTTGAAAGTTTTCATATTTAAAAAAGGCGTAACTGGATCTGTAAAAGGAAAAAAAAAAACAAATTTTCACAGATCCAGGTACGTCCGTTTTTAATATAAATATATTCAAAATATCGCCTTTTGACTCAAATTACAAAATATATATTTGATTTTTATATACTATTAGAAAGATTTAAAAATCGTTTGTTAAAAATGAACTAAAAAGTAGAAAATAAACATTTCAACAAGGAATAATTAGATTTATATGTGAGGCGGGGGGACGAGCATCAGGCACATTTATTAAAGAGATGACAAAATTAATTAAACATAAAAAGTTGTTAATCAGTTGCTTGACATTAAATGACATAAGTGTGGAATGCACGATCGACCACCGCCACTTTTATTTTTACTCAAATCTTATTGCTCAAAGATGGTAGCTAAAATATTCATTTTCTCCCATTTTTTCATTATTCTATGTACACATTATACAAGGTCATGAAGGGGCTATATACATTGATTAGGTATTTACAATCTCCCCAGGACATTGTATGATGATATATGTGTGGGAAAAGTATTTATTATATTAATTAATTTTTAAATTTTAATTTTATATAGCCATGATACTTATAAATGTACATACACACAAATTTACCTTCACCAAATAATTTCAAAATACACAAAGCATCACCGAATCAAAAGAGGAAATATATGCAAAATCTAAATAAAATATTTACATATAAATATCATTTTGAAAATATAGAGCAATTCATAAATAGATCTTTAATAATCTTTAAAATGGTTGAAAAATGAAATGAAAAAGGTTGGCGTTCAGCCAACTGAAATATTGGTAAAATAAATTATATTTTGATCCAATATATGGCTTTTTATTTAAATATAAATATCAATATTAAACTCAATTGTATTGAATGAAAACGCTCATACTATGTTATTGAGATATTTTCGAAAAAAAAAAGAATTTATATACACGCATAAGCATGTATTAAATTTTAAATTAAAAATTCATATAAATATATGAAAAAATAGTACAAATGTGATATTGTACTGGGATAAGGTGCATAAATATGAAATGGCGCAAGCCATCAGCAACTTTAAGTTGCACGATAAGGAGATACCTTTTTTCATATAAATATATATTGTGTGTGTTTTATTAATTATTTCAAATTAGTTCATTTTTTCTATATTCTTATTATTTAAAATGCGTATATATATTACTTAGAATATCCTCACAATATTTTATGGCTTCAGTTTCATAATAGTGACTTTTTTATGAAATGCTGTCTGCCCATTTTGATACACAGAAACGGCTGGGCCTATGTTGTACGTTTAAAAGGAAATATATTGATCCTCTATTTTATAGTCCCTTTCCAACCACTACGCCCACCTAGAAGTCTGAAACCTTGTACACGTGTATTCTTAGCAGGATTGATCTGGTCTATAAAATATCAGACTTCTAGGTCGTCTGGGTGTATAGTAAAATTAATCACCATATATATGGACAGACAGACTGGAAGCTAGTTAAATAAAATATTTTAAAATATACCGAACGGACAAAGTCTCGTTAATCAAAGCAAAGTCCGGGGATTTTGAATAAACGTTCCAAGTTATGGACTATCTACCCAAGTGTTGAGTCCAACTTATGCTCCTAAGAAGTACACAAAACTCTTCTTTTGAGTGTACCTTCAATTTTACGTATTATTTAAAACCATATTGAACGAGAGATAATGCTGTAACAATATTTTTACATACAAAGGTCTTTAACCTCCAATAAACTCATATTTCACCTGTAAACAATATAAATCTTATATTTGTAAGTGACCACTTATGCTCCTAAGAAGTACACAAAACTCTTCTTTTGAGTGTACCTTCAATTTTACGTATTATTTAAAACCATATTGAACGAGAGATAATGCTGTAACAATATTTTTACATACAAAGGTCTTTAACTTCCAATAAACTTATATTTCACCTGAAAACAATATAAATCTTATATTTGTAAGTGACCACTTTCACGCTGGTCAAATCGAAATCTTGAGAACTTGGTTGTCTTCAGAATTGACTTCAAATGTTCGTTAAAACGGTTAACTGAACTCGTTATATGTTAGGGAATTCCTGTCACCAGAATTTAGAAATGTAGCGTGAACTTCTTTCAAATCTCTCGAATGTTTTGAAGTTCAATCTCAAGCTCCTGATTGTGCCATGTGACAGTTTCATGGTAGAGATTGGGTTATAGGTCCTATGAAATAAGGCTTCCAAACTTACTAAATATCAACATGAAACAATGCCATAGAAGAGTCAGTGCTTCCCGTTAGATCGACCTGCGGTGTGGCTCCTCAGTTGGAGCGCTTCTCATGTTGAGTTCTAAGGTTCTCAAAGTAGAAACACCATAGGATTTTCTACATATATGTGTGGCTGCTTTATTTATTCAGAAATGATAACATTTATCAAAGTTTAATACTGTGTATATATATATACTAGCCGAATGACCCGGGCAACGCCCGTGTTTTACCCGATTGAATGTTTTGATTCAAATACTATTTGTTACAATTATAAATTGGCGCCTTAAATAAATGCATATTTTAGTAAATAACTATAGCCTATGTGCTTTATCTGTCTATGTACTGTTGGCTTCCGTAGGCGTCTCTTACTGGGAAAAAGAAAGAGAGGATTCCATTTGGTTATTAACTAATATATGCATTTATTTAAGGAGCGACCCGCTCCAACACAATAGTTACAGAAATGGGGGGGGGCAAAGGTGGCGTGATCGTAGCCGACCAATAGGAGGGCGCCATTCCAAAAAAAAAAGCAAACCGTGACAGAGGCCACGCATGACGCTCGTAACTGTATAGAATTTGATAAATAGAACTACATTAAACATCAGGCAATAACGCGCCATATAAACATAGAAGTGACACTATTATAAGCAAAATATGTTTTTTCAAATAAGACAACCATCTTATTGTCCTTAATGCGATGAAAAAATAATGGATAGGCCTGGCTCTTCATGGTGTACCCTCCCCGAGGTTTCGCCAGTTTAATCTACCATTCCGCTTTTTAGAGCTATACTCTTGTATTGAACGATTCTGCGTATATATCTGACAACGATGGGTTTAGTCTTGGCTAAAATACATTGTAATTTTGAAGACTCTAGCTGTCATTGTGGCAACGAATTCCAGGACTCGAGACACCTACTGCTGGAATGTCCACTCTTCTTCACCGCTAGACAACAGACAATAAATAAGGTTGTAGATCTATATCAATTTGTAAATAGCAGAGAGAATTATCATAAGTTTAACTATTTTTGTAAATATATTCATGATTTTCTTTCAAACCTGAAAGGTTCAGGTTCCTAATATATATATATATATATTTTTTTTTTCTCTTTTTAGTTCGATTACTTTTTTTTTGTAAAAATTTTATAACTGTTTCTGTTTAAAAAATGTAAATCGACGCAATTATCCCTAGCCGGGATATCGCGTTTGTGTGTTGAAATAAATAAATAAATACATTGTAATTTTCTATCTGAAAAGTTATAAAAAATGGTATTGTTTTTTAAAATAGTTTATTTCATTCAGAACAGATTGATGTTTTGATTGTTTTTAGTTTTCTATACGATGATATAAGAAATATTGATATCTATTTAAAAACAAAAGGTGTTTTTTACAAATAAATAATTATTTAACACAAATTCATGAACGTTACAATAAAGTATCAATTGTCTCTTTGTGATTGCCCATATAAAAATCTCGCTAAAATTGGCACACCATTTAAGTTCACAAATGTAGAACTGTACTTTATATAGTGTTCTATACATTTTTGTAATATTATTGTAGTATTCTACTCAGTTCATCTATATTTCTAATAGGAGTACACATCGCATCGTTTGGGGCTCTTTCTGAAATTCCGCAGCACTACTCTACCATGATTTAAAATATTTTGCTTTGGAAGAGGTTCAATATAATCTTGTATAACGTTGGCGGAGATGATGAATAAGATGATGATATATTGCTCATCGTTGTTGTGCCCGTTGGGAATTCCCAATGCATTGCACGGTTTGATTTTCATGAGAATTCATAGAAATGTTTCTAGTTGGCACGAATTTTCAGAGCGACGTTTGTTGTGTGAGATGCAAAAAGATGACAACTGTCCACAATAATGTTCGAGATAAATCCAGAGATCGGCTGAATGTGAAACGCTAAACCAAATGTCTTCCATTATTTGAGGGATGGAAAATGATAATAACCAATTATTTAAATAGCTATATTTATATATCATTAATAGACAACATTTAATGCAAGACAATCTTTGACAATAGGGAATTTTTGAATTATATTTAGAACTACGTTTATCTTTTTCTTATAATAATAAATATAAATATTTATATTTTTCCATTATTATAATATATTTTAGAAACATATATAATATACTTAATGTAATATAACGTATAATATACGTCTCTCCTAACGATTTTATTACCAAAGAAGTATTTCTCACAGTTGATTTAGAAAATAAAACAGCTTTTTCTTAACGGCCTTTTTTAAAGTGTACTTATTATTAGTTAGGAAAAATTAAATGGAGGCTTCTCAAGCCAGTTTAGCATCACGGTTTCGATAAGCTTTAAATATTCGTGGGTTTGATGGTACAGTTAATGAATACAAAAATCTATTCTAAATAAAGCCTATATAATAATTCTGAAGATGGAGAAATATATATGTATATATATCTATATTGTTATCTAAAAATAAACTATTAAAATATATTTAATTAAGTAGAAAATTAATTTTCATAATATTTCGAGAGGCAGCTCGCTTCTCTTTATCAAGTTTTTTTTTTTTTTTTTTTGTGATTCAAACTGAATCACGTTAGCGAGAGTAAGTCACAAAAGTCCTCGATAAGAGAGGCGAGCTACCTCTCGTAATAAAATAAAAAAATACGTTTTTTATTAAATCAAATATATGCTAATAGTTTATATATAAGCATATAGTTTAATATATTAGCACATACATAGTGTGATCAATAATTTCCAGGAATGCTAAATATTCGAAGAAATACAAAAGTATAACAAAGTTTTATTTAAAATTTCTCAAATAATCACCGTCACTATCTATACACTTGTTCCATATTTTTTTCCAGATATCAAAACACCTCTGAAAATCCTCATCTTTCAGGCTTTTCAAAATATTCTTCATATTCTCCTTTATTTCAGGTATTGAGTCAAATCGACGTCCTTTTAAGACTCTTTTTAATTTTAAGATAAAGGAAAAAGTCGTTGGGAGCAAGTCGGGAGAATAGGGTGGCTGGGGTAGTAAAGCAGTTCCGTGTTTAGCCAAATAGAGTTGTACAGTGACGGCCGTATGTGGCCGTGCGTTGTCATGACGCAAGAGCCATTTTTCTGATGCCATTTTTCGGGTCGTTTCTGACGCTCAGCCTCCCTTGAACGTCGCAATACATCAGGATAATAATCTTGATTAATGGTTTGACCCTCGGGCACGAATTCTTAGTGTACCAATCCCTTTACATCAAAGAAAGTGATAAGAAGGCACTTAAGCTTCGATTCGATCAACCTTGTTTTCTTGAATCTTGGTTCTCCAGGCTATATCCACTGGCTTGATTGCATCTTAGTCTCGGGAACATATCCGTACACCCATGTTTCATCTCCCGTGATAACAATTTTGAGCCAACGAGTATCATAATTAAACATTTAGACCATGTTTTTGCACGTTTCTTTGCGATGCTCTTTCTGCTCATTCGTTAAGAGATGTGGGACAAATTTAGCCGGGGATCGTTTAAGATGCAGATCATTCTTTAAGATGGTTTGGCATGTTCAAAAATAAATATCCAAGTCTTCTGATAGCTCTCTGATAGTTATTCTTGGGTTTTATTTGATCGATGTGTAGCGGCTCCCAAATATTAACTTTTCCTATTTTCATTATAAGTTTTAATTTGTCTAATAACTATTCAATTCAAATATTTAAATTATTCATCTTATAAAATAATTATACATCATTCTAAATATAAATCATAAATAATATGAAATGTAAATATTTATCTATAATATATCAAGCACATATGTCTAACATTATATAATCTAGAATTGATATTTGACCACACACATATAAACAAAAATAACTTCAACATGTAGTATACATCAATTTAACCCTTCTGATAATTTGTATAAATAAATGTAATTAAAAGTTGATTTTACAATAAATAATTTGTTATCTGACTCCGCCTAGAATTCCATGCCACCCACAAAATGGTGAGCCGGACGTGATATAATGAATTCACGTACCTCTATGGCAGTTGATGGAGGTAAAAGTGAAATTAGATAAGAAAATTTGGTGTCATCATTTGTAATTAGACTTGGCTTGTTCAATAAAAATTGTGATTCCAATGTTATGAACCACAATTCTGGATCGTTTGGCCAAAATTCGGGTGCTTTAATTGAATCCATTTTGAGAATATATTGTATTTAAAAAATTATATGTCCTTAAGAGATATTAAAATTCTGATTATTATAATTATTAAAATTCAGAATTAAAATTTTATATTTGATTTTTTTATTTGATAAGAAAAAATATTTGAATATATTATCAAGTTATAATTTTTAAATTGTAAGTTATATATTATTTTTAATTGCCAATTTAATGTGTATTTGAATTTATTTAATATATATATATATTTATTTCTTAAAATTATATTTGATATCTGATTTGTTTTTAAGTTGAAAATTTGCCTTGAATTAAATACCAAACGATGTACGTTTTCGTAGTTTTTAAATATTGCGAAATATGTTATAATTTTTGTTTTAAATATAAATATTTAATATGTATTTCTTAAATATTTATAATTTGATATTATGAGTAGAATTCGACCTCAACCAACAAGACAAACAAAGCAAAATAATATTTTTTCTCATAAAGACTTAGACACCTGCTCACACGTCTTTGTAAGAAAAGATTTTGTAAAAAGAGCATTATCTCCACCATACGAAGGTCCATTTCCAGTGGTATCAAGATCTTCGAAGACATTTACAGTTAAAATCAATGACCAAAACAAAGTCATTTCTGTCAACAGACTAAAGCCTGCATTCATAGAAAACACTCCTCAAAGTTTCCACGATTCTTCAATTCTGCCACCTATGCCCGACGGTGCTGAGGAAACTACACCGAAGACAAGTAGCTACACCACTCGCTATGGACGCCACGTACGTTTTCGACTTTAAGTCTTCACTGGCGGGGGAGTGATGTAGCGGCTCCCAAATATTAACTTTTCCTATTTTCATTATAAGTTTTAATTTGTCTAATAACTATTCAATTCAAATATTTAAATTATTCATCTTATAAAATAATTATACATCATTCTAAATATAAATCATAAATAATATGAAATGTAAATATTTATCTATAATATATCAAGCACATATGTCTAACATTATATAATCTAGAATTGATATTTGACCACACACATATAAACAAAAATAACTTCAACATGTAGTATACATCAATTTAACCCTTCTGATAATTTGTATAAATAAATGTAATTAAAAGTTGATTTTACAATAAATAATTTGTTATCTGACTCCGCCTAGAATTCCATGCCACCCACAGATGACTTGATTTTGAGTGCATTTTCGGGGTTTCTTATCGATAAAGGTCTGCCAGTGTGTATATCATCCTTGAAGCTTGTTCGACCAGCTTTAAATCGTACAAACCATTCAAATGTCCTCGATTGTGATAGGGCATCTTTTTTAAAAGCCTGCTTCAACATTTGATATGATTCGGAAGCCTTTTTCCCTAATTTAAAGCAAAACTCTATGCAGACTCGCTGTTTTTCAATACAGTTCATACTGAAGTTAGAAAATGTTCTGATATACTCAAGCTTATAGATTCGAAAAAACGTGAGCGCGTCTATGTGATCAATTTTCTTTCTACGTGTTGACAAATGTTTTATTTATAAGGCCTTATAAAATTATTTCATTATTTTGAATATTTTACGTGATTCAGTCTCATTCCTGGAAATTATTGATCACACGTTGTATATTATACTGATTAAAGAGGAAAGCCTTAGAATAAATTGATTTTGTTTGAAAGAAATTTTAGGAGTTGAGGTACAGCCTGCACCGCGCTGATGAGGGCCAGCAGCCCGAAATACGTACGTGGTTGGTTTTTCTTTGTTTTATCAAGAAATTTCCTTAACCAAATATTACGGAATAAGCCTAAATCAATGTTGGTTGATATTTAATCTACTAGATGGCGTTCTTCTATCTAATTTTCTGTTGAAATATACCTTTTTTATAAATATATATATCTTATAAAACATATTTTAATATAACAATATATAATTAAATGTAACGAAAAGCGTAAACCAACGTATGTAAGAAATATTCAATTGCCAAATCTATAATCCTTTATTTGAAATATATACATGCATTCTGTAATTAAATATGAGAAAATATATCTATATATGACAAACAGAGTTTACAGTTGTAAAGTTTGAAGCTATCTCCTCCAAAGATACTTAACTATAGATTGCCATCTATATACCAAAATTTTCGTTATTTTTTTGCTTCACATGACAGTTTTATTTTTATTTTCCGAATACACTGATAGACAAAACTTAAGGAAGTTGTACCTTATAGCATATATATATCGGGATTCAGAAAATAATTCTGAGAGATATTTGATGCACAGTGATATATATATATATTTTTACTATTTATCAAATTTCGAGATTTGATTGTTGTTTACATACACATTTACCGCTAAAAAGGTATTACAGAGGCGAGCAGCGGCCACTGAAAATGTACAAAATTTATGCATAGAGCAGTGGTAAATTATATATATATATAAAACTAAAAATATAGTTTTCAATGAGGTCCTTCAAATGAATCTATTCCTTTTATATGTCCTCTTATCTGCATTATAATTGTGTTGTTTGCAATTTTATTTTCTGATTTGTTAAATGTTTCTTTTTTTTTTTTCACTTAAAAAAATATTTAAACCTTTCACCAATTTCTATAGTTTCTCACCTCAAAAGTATTTTTTTATCAATTATTTTTATTTTTGGTCTTCTCTATATTTATATATTTTACCACTACTCTATTCATTAATTTTCTACATTTTTGCACTGTGCTGTCAAATATGTTGCTAATTATAAGGTTTGATGTAGATGATATGATTCTATTCTCATTTTGATATAGAAATATAAAAGATCTGCCCCGAATGTATACTTTACTTAGAATTATTTTTACTCACCCTTATACTTGAAATTCTGCTTCTAGAAAATCAGAATATACCTATTGCAATTTTAAGCCACTATCTATACTCTTAATGTCTCTGCTGGCCCTTCTGTTGAACCCGGGGCCTTGCCCGGGTCACTCGGCTAGTCGAGATATAATATTAGTAAATTAAATTTAATTGCCATCTATCGTTAAAATTTCACACATATAAATTTACTGGCAATGCGCCTTTTTTAACTATCATCAAATATTATCTCTACAGACCTTACTGCAATGATATGAGTTATTGAATGAGAGGGCTTGGCTCATCAGTAGTGAACCCTCTCAGCGGTTTCGCCAAATTAATCTCTAGACCGTTCTACTATTGTATTGGATTGGTTTGGAATATACCCTGTATTTTCTATGGAAGGCAGCTTGGGGGTGTTTAGTGAATAATATTTAGATATAATAGTATAAATTAAAATTTTGCGATAAGTTTGTTCAATTTCCAAACCTTTGTGACACAAAAGTTTCAACAATTAACTTATTTTGCGAAGGGTTTATTAATCTCTTTATTACAAACATTCCACGAGAAAATATGCGATAAAAAAATTGAACAAAATGTATAGGTATTGATGTAATGCACTATTTCTATACAGATATAAGCTTTGAAATATTATTAAATGGAATAAAGACATTACAAACATATAATAACTCTAATAATTTGTAAAATATTTTTCAAATGTTTATCATTGATTACATTTAATAAGAAAAAGGCATCTCCTTATCGTGCAACTGAAAGTTGCTGATGGCTTGCGCCATCTATCGGAATAAATATCAACTATTCTCGTTGATTTTTAATTATTCCAGAATTGGCCAAATACCCATTATTGATTAATCAAGAAAAGCTAACCACTGGCGCGTTTCGGGCTGTTGGCCCTCATCAGCGTGGTGCAAACAGTAAGACATTTAGTTAGCCAAGAGAACTATGCTTGTTGACCTCACCCTCGAAAGCTCGCTATTTTAGAAATATTTTAATAAACAAACGTTTAGTGCGGAGAACGTGAGAGTCAATATCTGTAAAATAATATCTGCGCATAAGATACTTTATTTGAATGCTGTGTACCCGGGAACGGTAATATATAATAACAGCCCATCAACCCCAGCGCTACAAGTTGAATTAGTTAACCAGACCAGAGCTAGGAGATAACAAATTGCGGCCCCCATGTGACGACAGTTCGCGATGCACTCAAGCATCCTCGAGTGCCAAAAATATGAATGAGTAGGAGGAGCCTTCAAAAATGGGGGAAGTCAGTTGTCGGAGAACAAGTAAAACGAAGTAATTAAATAAGTTGCGACGACCACCAGCTGACAGACAGACAATCAATGGCTGTCAAACCTGTTAGGTTGTTTTAGCGTCCCAACAATGAATGGTTTATTGCCAACTAATACAATTACAGTTCGAGCTCTCCAAACGACACACCATTGTTACCTCGGTTACCCTTTGTTGTGGTTACAATCCTCTCGGGAGCGCCATAAATCATTTGGTAAAGTTAAAAGGTGCTCGATCTCCCTCTCGTCTGGTGGGGAAAGAAGGCCATTGTCTGGCGGAATTAAGTTAGAATTGTCATTTTTACAGTAGTTAGCGAGGTTACGGCACGACGCTCTACGCTGATTTAACTTCGTATTTCGGCTGGAATAAAATGAGAATCCTGTTTAATCTAGCATTATCTCGAGCACTAGTAACCTTTAGAAAAGATTTTTTCTCAATTAAAGAAATAAAACGAACACTAATTGTAAGTGTATATTTCGCTAAGGCGTATTGTGAGGCAAACGAAATTATAAGATTTTTCAACTGATTTTTTTTAAAGTTCTAAACTTCCTAACTTCTTTCCAGAGCTGGAGGACAGAATGTCAAGTAAAAGTATGATAGAAAGAAATTAATCAGCACCATTTGTATTAATATAAAAGACAAATTCCTACAATTAGTGAAGTCAAGATGAAAATTATTGGGAAGGCTTAGCGCCAGTGGTGAGCATTCGAGGTTTGGTCAATTTAATCCACCATATCGCTGCAACTATTATATGTTCGTTCTGCTTATTTTGTCTGTACTTGCGTGTGAGGGTTCATTCTTAGTAATTGTATTCAACTAAACCTTTTATTTTTTAAATGCTTCTCTTTAATTGTTGACATTTTATATATACATGTGTATTGTTGCTCCCAGCACAAAGCTTAAAGAACAAGACAAATACAAAAGTTTGTTTTGGTAAATTGAATATAAGCTACACTCTGCGCATGTAGTGAGATATGAACAAACAGTATAAATAATGCGAAATATATTTACATAAAAAAAAGATAAATATGAGAGTTAAGGTTTTTAAATGCCATTTTAAAAGATTTGGCATCAATTTTTTTCTTTAACCTTTTACTATCTTACTTTTTCTATTAAGCATTTTTAGTAATTTAAAATTGTAGTATTTATATTTAGAGTGAACCTATTCTTTTGTAAAATCTCGAACATTTAAGCGCTTGTTATTTTATATATTCATATTTCGTGGGGGCCGAAGGTAATAAGATTTGCTTTTCTTGAAAAGGTTGGCAGCGGGTCGCCGAAGAGTCGGAAATAGCAAAAAAGAAAATTTGATGTGGACATTTAATTATAATTTCGAACAAAAACTTCGTATATTGATATACCGTCATTGTAAAATCTTTTAATTTGTGTGGAAGGAACAAAAAGGTCGTATATTTATACAAGTATCTCGCCATTGTAAGACGTGATACTTTGAATGAAGAAACCGTCGTACATTGATATATCGTCATTGTAAGATGTAGTCCTTTGAAAGAAAGAAACCGTCGTACATTGATATATCGCCATTGTAAGATGTGGTACTTTGAAGGAAAAAACCGACGTACATTGATATATCGCCATTGTAAGATGTGGTACTTTGAAGGAAGAAACCGTCGTACATTGATATATCGCCATTGTAAGATGTGGTCCTTTGAAGGAAGAAACCGTCGTATATTGATATATCGCCATTGTAAGATGTGGTACTTTGAAGGAAGAAACCGTCGTACATTGATATATCGCCATTGTAAGATGTGGTACTTTGAAGGAAGAAAATGTCGTACATTGATATATCGCCATTGTAAGATGTGGAACTTTGAAGGAAGAAACCGTCGTACATTGATATATCGCCATTGTAAGACATGGTACTTTGAAGGAAGAAACCGTCGTACATTGATATATCGCCATTGTAAGATGTGGTATTTTGAAGGAAGAAACCGTCGTACATTGATATATCGCCATTGTAAGGCATGGTACTTCGAAGGAAGAAACCGTCGTACATTGATATATCGCCATTGTAAGACATGGTACTTTGAAGGAAGAAACCGTCATACACTGATATAACGCCATTGTAAGATGTGGTACTTTGAAGGAAGAAACCGTCGTACATTGATATATCGCCATTGTAAGATGTGGTACTTGAAAGGAACAAATACGTCGTACATTGATATATCGCCATTGTAAGACATGATACTTGAAGGAAGAAACCGTCGTACATTGATATATCGCCATTGTAAGACATGATACTTGAAGGAAGAAACCGTCGTACATTGATATATCGCCATTGTAAGATTTAGTATTTGGAAGGAACAATGCCATGTGAGAAGCGTCCCCCACACATGTAAAGAGATCAGGCGGGTGGCGGGCCAATTTCTCCGGTGAGCCCATGACATTGTCGGCCAAAATAGCGACAATCCCTTCGGTGATTGCTCCTCCATGTGAACTGCCATTTGTTTTTAACTCCAACCAAAATAGAGCGAGGGCCTCGCGAGATCGCCCACCAGATTGGATATTGGTGATCCGCCGGCTGGTTGCGCCGCACTGCCTCTGTGCGTTAGGCTTCTTCATCTTATAATTAGGTTCTGCACAAGAACACCTAGTGTGGAGGGAATTCTAAATATATATTTTAACCATTTTAACAGGTTAGTAAAATGTCATTTTATAATACAATCAAATTATGAATTTGTTTGTGAGAATTTAAAATAATAAGATATATATATATCGTTATATAAATCAACCGTGCTCGAGGGTGATCTAAACATATCTCAGAGTCTGATCAATTAGAACAGACCAGCGGACTCATATATGAAATATTAAATTAAATAAGATTGTATATTGTATATCACTCTCTCTTTAATGTTAAACTCTTGGACTTTTTATTAAAGTATATTGTAGATTGTTTAATTGATTGACTGTACACTCATTTATCTCAGGGTTCGGGTTGGTTTTACAACTGTTTTGTTTTCAAATCGCAGTTTATTCGTACAAATTATGTAGGCTGCTGCACTATTCATCATTTTCAAAAATGATTTAATCATAGCTGGAAATCATTCACAATTCGCAGGTAGACCTGATTGAAAACAAAACAATTTCCAGTCTAGCTTTATCCCTGGCGAAAATGGGCGTATACAGTAAAACAAAAGAATAGTCAAATAAAAATATATTTAATTTAGGCCCCCGATATATACACAGTAAGTATATTATATATATATATTCATTTGACATACACGGGCCAAAATATATACTCCTTTCTTTATATAATATTTCATATTGATTTTTTTTCCGAAATCTCACTTGCATGAATTTATATATCAAATTATTTTACTTTGATTTCAGCCTAATTTCATAACAATTTTTCTAATCCCAATTTCACATTATCTGAGGCCTCTTGTAAAATCATAAATAGGCTTGTATGACGCCCTTTTTTCTCCATTGGAATTCTGCAGAATCAACAAAATAAGATAACTTTGTTCAACGATACACTAGGAAGCTATTTAAATATATCCTCTCATAAATGAACACACGGCTATTTTATGCTCTTATATTCTAGCTATGTTTCAAAAATCGATAATTTACATGCCTTAATGTTCCTATTAGGTATGCAACTTTTCTGAATATTTGCTAGTGTTTATAAGTGAAGCATTCTTTTATGCTCTTATATTCTAGCTATGTTTCAAAAATCGATAATTTACATGCCTTAATGTTTCTATTAGGTATGCAACTTTTCTGAATATTTGCTAGTGTTTATAAGTGAAGCATTCTTTTGTTGACCAGTGTATATAATTTTAAAACAATCTTTTGAAAGATAAAAACAGTTTTTCATCTTTTAATTTGATAAATTTGGCTGAATTTTAGAATAATTTTAATTGTGTGAAAATTTTAAATGTTTCATTCTTTTTAATTATTTTCTAATAAATCTCATAGGGCTGGATGCCCCAATAAAAAGGCTTGTGTGTGTGTGGGTCTAATAAATCTCATATATACCACATTAACCAAACGAAAGGATTCATAAGAGAAGACTCTAAATAAAATAGATCAACTACATATAATAATAGAAAGATTGTCTTTAATTGTGAAAAATATTTACTTATATTTATTATTTATTTCCTTTAAGTTATATCTATGTTTATTCAAAACAATATATTTTGAGTATTTCAATTTATATTCTAAATATCAATTATATATCCACTGTTCAATAAAGCACTATAAAATTGGAAAATGATTTGCTGTGTGGGAAGTTTTGGTAGAAAAATAAATGATCACATGTGTCAATCGAGAATATTGTTTTGTTGCTCTCCTAACGTGTCGGCGTCTCACCTATAACAAGGGATTTGGAAATGACGGTGCAAGAGTTCATAAAATGGTGTTGACGTGTTAGTTTCTCATTCCTACACTAATGTTCTAACCAGTAAATGACAATTTGTAATATATTTGAATACATCAGAGAAGATTACTTTGATCAACAGTAGAGAGATATTATTTCTATTTTATAAAAATGGAAATGAACAATATTTCCACTTGGAAAATTAAGGAAGACAAACTTCAGGTTGACACAGAAATTTATTTGAGGCAAGAACAAACTATAAATGATAAACAAAAGATAAGCAATGAGGGAAGTGTACAGAGTATCAAAATATAAGCATAAAAATGATACTCTGTTGATAAAATAATCAATACTTCGCTACAATATATAGTTGTGTATATAAACATACGTCTAATTTGAAAATTCGAAACTATTATAGATTGTATGATTCTTTTAAAAATCAAACAATTTCTACTGCCCTTACTGCAATGAAAAAATTAATTGGAGGGCCTGGCTCATCAGTGGTAAACCCTCCTGGGGGAGGGTTTGATTTTTAAAAGAATCATACGAGTCTATAATAGTTTTGAATTTTCATAAGAGATGGCGCACTAATGCATCATAATATAGGTATAATTTAAGACAGAAATTTCTCATCTTTTCGCTTCTTTCTCAATTTGGTATTCCTTGTTTAAATGGACATTTAAACGACACCTTTAAGCAAGATATTCTCTTGAAAGATTTTCATAAACCTATATTTTTGGCTGATTTGTGAAACAATTTCTGAATTTTATCTTCGTTGATCTTATATACTTATGAAGTAAATATCTTCTGGAAGTTATAAGACTTTCATTTTCTGTGTGATCCATTTGAACAAAAGGGTTGCAAGTCAGCTTTCCATTTCGTATAAAATAATATTAATGTCGTGGAGTTTCGACAACAGGTGGTTCACCAACCTCTCATCGCGAGCCTATTTGGCTCCGTCATCGGTCGGTTGAGAGTGTTGTTTTGACGTATGGTTTTTTAAGTGTCTTTTTAACGTCTCATATTGCCCTTCTTGAAGCATTTATTCTCGGGGGAATGACGGCAGAAGGGAGTTGAGATATGTGAGTATATCTTGACTGTTTTTCGTCTTGTTCAGTGTTACGGTAAGTCACCCCTTAAATCTTTTTATGAATAGAAAATTGTCTTTCATGTTTTGGTAATATTTTATGAGAGAAGGGTCGCTCTAAACTTTTTTCTTTTTATAGCGAAGTCTCCTTCAAAGGATAATTGATAGGTTTGTTATCGGGCTTAATCTATACCATTTATTTCTATGATGCTTTCTACGTAGGTTGGCTTTCTTCCTGGCGTTTTAATTGTAGTTAGATCGACAATCTCGAGTACATTTCCGACTCCATATATCAAACAGATCGGAGAAAATTCAGTCATATCAAACGGCCACGAATTATAATTTGACGACTTGCACTACCAATGGGTGCCAATTACATATAAGTTCCTCTAGAATGGCTATTTACAATTTAGCAATCAAGGTCTGAGGATGATAGGTTGTTTACTTTTCGTGGATATTATGATGAAAGAATGTGGCGCAAAGCTTTGACAAATATAGAAAAAGATAACGTGTATATCATTTGCAACAGCCTACAAGACGACTAATAATTTCGAGGAATCACTCACAAAGTTGCTTTAACTGAAATGTTTAAACCTTGTGTTGTAGCGTATTCTTTCCTATAAATCTGTAGGTTTTTCGTAGAGATCGCGGCCAAATTGTATTGTTTTACTTCAGTTTTAAAAGCGTTATAAGTGCTTATTAGCACATGAATATTTCCACGTGTGGCTAATGAATCTTATCCTTGTGTCTTTGAGTAACCAAAAGAGATTTTCTTAAACACTTGGAGAGCCATAAACTCGTCTAAGCCGATGCCTTCCTAGACCATGAAATTACCTCCTTCCTATATATATATTGGTATTTTCTCGACGAGATAAAATTTGAACTCGTTTATAAAAATAATTCCAGTTCATTGAACCTCGTCAGGACTGATGCCCACGAGACTATGTAAGGGTACCTTCCTTTGAGAAGGCGTAAGAGAGATATATGCAAACGATTGGTCGCCTTGCGTGAAGAGCGCCTTTATAAATTCTTCTGAAAATAAATAGGTTTTGAAATTATTTCTCATTCAAGCGCGTTATATTAAAATTTCTCCTAAATTGAGCCGAGAATTGTAACTCTCCCTCCCCATCTCTAAATTCTAAGAGAATAAAAACGATAAATGAAAATTGATTTTTTTAAACCAGTCAAACACACAAGGGGAGAGCAAAAAATGACCGGATTCACAATGCTATATACGTATATAGTGAATTTGTAGTACCAGGTTGTGCAGCTGGGAGCTGTTGTAGGACCTCGCTTGAGTCAGACAACGATAAATATGGTTTCAATGTAAATTCTGTATGTGTGTCTTTAGTGCACTGGTGACACGAAAAAATGACTGATTCTTACTAACAGCATTGCGGCTTTGAAGTTTTGTTTTTTACTCAGTAATAACACAGTGGAAACGGTTTGCTACGATGCAAACAGCTTACAAAGAACGCGCTCTCAGTAAACTCAACTGTACGGATCGTTTTCTCGGTCTAAATGGAAAAAATGGGCAATGAAAATTTGTCCCCCATTCCGGTTGTCCTTCAACTAATCTAATTGAGGACAATATCGGAAAAGTCCGAAATCCCATTAATGTAGATTACACAACGCATAACAATCCACAACCTCGAATACTTCTCCAGGTTGACCTAGAGCACAATTCGACACATTTGTGGCGTTGATTTTGGAATACGAGATTGTCAGCAAATTTTTACCCAGATTTCTTATAGAGAATCAAAGGGATAGTCACGTTCCAGCCTGAAAAAACTCTCCCCACGCAATATTCCCCAGATTTAACTCCCGCGAACTTTTTCCTGTTCTTTAGGATGAAATTGTAATTAAAGACGGCTTTTCCGATGTCAGAGGCGTAAAACGCTATATCACAATGGCGCTAACAGTATCAGAAAGAACGAGTTTAAAAGATGCTTACAACACTTGAATGAATGCTTGGACGAGTGCATTAGTGCTAATAAAGAATACTTTGCAGGAGATTAAATTTGCATTTTAAAATTATAAAGTAGTCCCAGTATTTTTTAGTCAACCTCGTATATAAAACGTGAACCGATCATGGAGAGCCAGACGATACATGAAAGGAAACAGCACCGATATTTATTATGCTAACAGAAGTCTGCGCGCTCTCCTTATACCTATTGTTAACGTTTAATGTGTACCTCTATATATTGGGAGCAATCTCTCTCTACATTAGCGTCAGAATTTTTTTTAAAATTTGCTCCCACTTTTAAATATTATCTTCAACCAAAATTGTGTGGAGGGGGTTATATATCATATTTTGCAAGACTATTTATCTAAAATTTCCGTCTTAAAATTTATAAAATGATAAGTATTGAAATCTTATAGATTTAAACTCGAAATATTGCGAAATTTGCAGCTTGAAAAGCGTCCTTTGCCCCAAGAGAGAGACACAAAGTGACTTAAATTGTTCCGAATTATTTAGCCAAACATTGGGCTTGGCGCGGGGCCAAGAATAAGTTACAGTAAAGGAGGCTCTCCATTTCCCAGACACCAACCTTGGCTCAGCCGGGCTTTTTCTACAAAAAGTAACGCGTGCCAAGCGGCGATTGGAAACTATTTATACTTGGGTGCCGATCGTCAGCTGCCGCGGGTGATGAACGGACAGCCTACCCCGACCTGGTCCTCTCCGTCGCCCGGGGCCATCTGTCACAATCGTCTCCTCGCCCACTCTGCCTCCCCTAGTGGTGTTTCCAATAGTGTTGCTTATTTCTTTGTTCGAACCTCAATTGGTCACAGACGAAGAAATTGGATCATCGAGGTAGCTATTTACCTTTTTTTGTTGTGGGTTAAAGCACAATTTTGTAATGAAGCTTTGTATAAAATGTTGTTTTGGCATAAAAATTGCAATTTCAAATACAGTCCATATACATGAATTGGAAATAAAGTAATACAAGATTAATGTGTTCTATATATAAAATATTATTTTAAAATATATGTGATACATTTTGAATGATAGAATGTAAATTTTTTTGTTTTTTGTTTTTACTGAAGATTTAACTAAATGGAGTATGTATTTTTTTTTTTTTTTTGTTTAAAAAGATTTGAAAAAATAAAGAGATGATGATTGAGGTGGAGACAGCCACAAACGACTGCTAATTTTTTTTTTCACAGTAGAATTACATCATATATATATTTAGTAATTACTCCCCCCCCCCCCTTTTCTTTTTTTTTCTAATATATACATCCGATCTCTATCTCTACAACTCTCCACGAAAATTTTTCATTTTAGCTAAAAGTCTTCTGTTGGCTCTTTCATGATGCGTGACACTTTTTCTTTACAGCTTCAACGGTCTGAATTCCTGTTTCCAATGTATATTTGACTTTGGGGAGCAGAAGTCATATGTTACTAGGTACTACAAATAATACGGATGGTCTAACACGGATGTCATACTTGGCCAGAAACGCCTCGACAGAAAATGTGAGATCGTGCATTGTCATGATAAAGAGCCCATGACTTGATTTTCCATAATACTGGTCTTCTTTCTCTTATTCTCTCATTAAATTTAGCGATGCCTCGAGGTTAATTACTATTTTCAACATTCAGGAATCCAGTGAAGGTACACAATCGGATCAATTTCGATAAATCAATCATTAACAGTTCGATTTGCTCATTCGAGCTTTTGAACTCTCGGAGAAGTTGGACTCTTTTAATGTATGGATTTGCACTTAGTTTCTAAATGATAGCGGAAATCATGATTCACCACATGCTACCACTCCTATTTTAAAGTATTTTCAATAACACTTTTGTAAAAAGCACAAGTAGAGAGGGTGTTCACACTTATAGGAAACGAGCGCCCGGTGTAAAAAAGGAACTATTACTTTATTTTAAAAATCAACAACGTGGAATTCGAAAAGTCTTAAGCTAATTCTAACACGCTATACATTTCTTTTGTTATTTAAAAAGATGCCCTTCAAATACAATAATTTCATAAGAGGTTATATTTTAGGACTTTCCAGAGCTAATCTTACCTATTTGGACATAATTAAAATATGCAAACAAGATGATATCAACATTTCTAAAAAAGGTATTTATAATATTACTAGCGGGTGTGTACCCGGCTTCGCCCGGGTTTTATCCGAATGAAAGTTTGCCTAACCAATATTATTGATAATAATATTTCGGAACACACAGAATATTATGATAATTATGATAATAATATTCGTTAAATTTTATATTTATATAATATATAAAATACATTTTTCGTGAAAAGATATCCTCTCTCTACTGAATAGATTTTTAAAAGATATATAGATAAAAATATCTAGAGATATACTACATGATATTAGCCAAAAGGCCGAGAAACGATATTTTAGATATAGAGATGACTTGGCTTCGTGTGTCTTCTGCTCGAGTGAATGTTTCGATGGTAGATTTTGTTCCTGTCTACGAAATATTATTATCTGACTTCGCCCGTGGTCTGCTTTAGTGAATATTCCCCTAAAAATTTTGTTTATGTCAATCAAGCATGAAACAGAAATATTGTCATCATCATTTCTGACTAAAAATAATTGTTGCTCAGTACATGGTTAAATATAATTTTCCTGGGTTAAAAGTGCGATAAAAAGCTCTTTCAGATTTAACTCTCTGTCCTGTTCAAATTTCAGCGAGATTAGTTACGTATTAAGGGCGTGCATACCCGACAAACATATCCTTATATCTATAAAAATGAAATCCAAAATCGATGTTTGTTATCGCGTTTGCGCAAAATCTACAGAATAAATCTTTATGAAATTTCGCATGTAGGTAGCTGAAGATTTCGTTTAACATATAGTCTATTCAAAAAACTAAAAAAGTTAATGTGCTTTTTTTTTTTAAATAAAAAACCAAAAAGCGTTAGTTCCAGCCTTTTACCGCTTGGGCGCAGCACTGGTCGCGACGATAAATGAATTTGATTGGTTAATAATTAACACATGGTTTTTTTACACGATGAATGTTAGTTTGTTCACACGATGAATGTTTTTAAAAGGTAAGATTATCCAATCGTTAAGGAAGTTATTTAGTATACTACTGGGAAGATTTCTGGTTTGAATTTGATTTGAAATAAATATTATTTGCAATTTTATTTGCAAATTTTCTACTTTCACTTGCAAGCAGCGCCTCTAGCGGCGTCTGGTGAAATTATATTTATAAATTGTAACAATGCTTAAAATGTTTTCCAAGTATAATAAATTTAATTTGAGAATTTAGTAATATAATATTCATATTGACGTAAAAAGAACTTGGCATTTCAATATTAATATATATTTAAAGAAAAAATGGTAACGTTTTTGTGTTAAATGTTAAAATGTAATGTTAAAATATATTTTTACATTGTTAATTTAATTTGCTGTTGTTTTATAAAAATGATGATGCAACTTTAATTGTTATTGTGAAAATATCTTTATTTGCGGAGCTGCTAACCATAATAAATGATTTTTGAGCCCTTAATTGTTGTTGTTTATTATCGTTTGTTTATATAAAAAAAAAATACATTGTATGTGATGATGATAACAAAAATGAAATTTTGAATTAATTTATATGATTCATTGTGATAAAAAAGAAATAATTAATTATCAAATTCACACACACACACACACACACAAAAGTGAAAATATCTTATTTAAAATATTCCTTCAACTTCAAATTACCGAGTGGACCAATTAATACTGATTTTTTTTCAACTTATCGAGTATTTTTCAAGGAACCGGGAAAAAATTATCGAGAGTGTAGACAAGTATAGATTCAGTAGGGATTGGATGTTTGCTAGAATCGTTTTAACATATGTTTGTTAAGCAAACTTTTACTCGGGTAAAAATCGGGCGAATCCGGGAACATATACTCGTATATATATATGTTTGTCGGCTATGCAACTAATGTAACTAATCTCGCTGAAATTTGAACAGGACAGAGAGTTAAATCTGGAAGAGTTTTTTTTTTGTCGCACTTTAACCAAGAAAAATTATATTTAACTAGGTACTGAGCAACAATATTTTTAGTCAGAAATGATGATGACAATATTGCCGTATCATGCTTGATTTCATTTAAAAAATCTTTTGGGGAATATTCACTAAAGCAGACCACGGGCGAAGCCAGATAATGATTAATAGTAGGCAGGAACAAAATTCTACCAGCGAAACATTCACTCGAGCAGAAGACACACGAAGCCAGGTCATCTCTATATATAAAACATCGTTTTTCGGCCTTTTGGCTAAGATCATGTAGTATATCTCTAGATATTTTTATTTATTTATATATTTTTAAAAATCTATTCAGTAGAGAGAGTATATGTTTGCTCGAAAAATAAATTTCATATATTATATAAATATATAATGTAACGAATATCATTATCATTATTATCATAATATTCTGTGTGTTCCCGAATATTATTTTCAATAATATTCGTTAGCCAAAATTTTCACTCGGATAAAACCCGGGCGAAGCCGGGTACACATTCGCTAGTATATATATATATATATATGTCCCCGGCTTCGCCCGATTTTTACCAGAGTAAAAGTTTGCCTAACAAACATTTGTTAAAACGATTCTAGCGAACATTCAATCCCTACTGAATCTATACTTGTCTATACTCTCAATTATTTGAAAAATACTCGATAAGTTGAAAAAATCAGTATTAATTGGTTCACTCGGTAATTTGAAGATTTGTAAATACCTGTATTTAGCAAATGTACCCGGCATCGCCCGGTTTTTATCCGAGTAAAAGTTTGCCTAACGAACATTTGTTAAAACGATTCTTGAAAACATCCAATCCACCTATATATTGATTTATAAACGTATATAAATATTGTTATATGTGCGTTTAAATATATTTTTGAAACACATAATTTTGAAAACATTTATTATATTTTAAATAAGATATGGTCACTTTTATGAATTTGATAATTAATTATTTATTTTTCATCAATGAATTATATATATTAGTTTAAAATTTCATGTTTGTTATCATCATCACATACAATGTAAATATTTTATATAAACAACAAAAACAATGTAATTTGCATCTTCATTATTATAAAACAACAACAAATTAAATTAACAATGTAAAAATATATTTAAACATTACATTTTAACATTTAACACAAAACCGTTACAATATTTTCTTTAAATATATATTAATATTAAAATGCCAAGTTTTTTTTTACGTCATTGGAATATTATTTTCCTAAATTCTCAAATTAAATTTATTATACTTGGAACACATTTTAAGCATTGTTACAATTTATAAAAATAATTTCACCAGATGCCGCGAGAGACGCTGATTGCGAGTGAAAGTAGAAAATTTACAAATAGAATTCCAAAGAATATTTATTTCAAATCAAATTCAAACCAGAAACCTTCTCAGTAGTATAGTAAATAACTTCCTGAAGTTTCACGGCGATTGGATAATCTTACCTTTTAAAAACATTAACCGTGTAAACAAACTAACATTCATCGTGTAAACAAACCACGTGTAAATTTTTAACCAATCAAATTCATCTTTTGTCGCGACCAGTGCTGCGCCCAAGCGGTAAAAGGCTGGAACTAAAGTTTTTTGGTTCTATATTTTTTTAAAAAAGCACATTAACCTTTTTAGTTTTTTTTAATAGCCTATATGTTTAACGAAATCTTCAGCTACCTATATGCGAAATTTCATAAAGATTTATTCTGTAGATTTTGCGCAACGCGATAACAAACATCGATTTTGCATTTCATTTTTATAGATATAAGGAATGATTCACGACAAAAATATCAAGTTTTTATTCAAAGCACCTACGGAGAAATGAACAAAAGATTATCACCCTATATCTGTGAGAACTCCTGCAATTGTCAAAAAAGTGAAAAAATATATTACAAAAGAAAATCCTATGCCACAAAGAGATTAGCCAAATTAATAGGAACATCAGTGTCAACAATAAATAAAATAATAAATAAAGATTTAGGCCGAAAAGCTACAAAAAAAACATGCGGTTCACAAATTGTTTCAGAGCCATATTCGTCAGCGATGCACTATCAGCAGATATTTTTATGAAAATTTCTTGGCTGCTGATAGATGGAAATTTATTGTTGCATATGACGAAGCATGGGTATATTTAACCGATTGCGACAGAAGAAAAGCAATATACTATCAAAAAAGGGTGGAAAAATCTAGGCCAATTTGGTTGAAGGAATGTGCCGAAAGTTACCCCAAAGGATTTATGGTGGAATGCGGTATATCATATGAAGGAAAATTAAAAATAAGAAAAGTTGAAAGAAATGCCAAAATAAACTCGGAGTACTATCAAAACAACATTTTAGAACCTATTTTTTTAAATGATATTGCCTCTATCTATGGAAAACAGAGCAACAAAGTTTGGTTTCACCATGATAACGCTACAAGTCATACCTCATCTTCAACCCAAGCTTATTGGAAGATCTAAGGCAATGAACAGGAATCAACACTATTCCGAAGAACAGAACCCCTGTAAAATCTCCTGATTTAGCCCCGATGGATTTTTGCATTTTGGATGCCTTAAAAGAGCACATGGAAAGAGACACCCTAGGACAATTGAAGGTCTCTGGAAAGTGGTAAAGGAAGAATGGGATCTTTTGAGTATGACCATGATCAGAAAGTTTCTGCTATCGTGGAAAATCAGGTGCCGTTCTGTAAATAAACAAAAAAGCTTTCAAATAGAACATTTGAAAATTTTCAAATATGGTGATATTTTTAATATTTTATAATAATACTTGTTTATTATAAGTGTGGACACCCTCTGTACAAGCATCCTCATAAGTTTATATTTGTTTGATTGTGAGAATCTTAGGCCTCATTTTCGCACACAGTTACAATTTTGGAAATTGCTATGTAAACGTCCTATGCATTATTTTAAAATCTAAAAGTTCAAGCTTTCTCACGAATAGGCAACCGAATACGAACTACTGAATTTTACGAGGAAAGAATGGAGGGTAACCCAGGCGTGCATCATCTTCAACGACTTTTCGATCATCTTATAAACTCCTAAACGACTTTAAAACCTGCGCACACACGTGATAAGCATTTATATTAATATATACCCTTTAAATTAAAAATAGGCTTCATTAAGGGTAATAGACTTTTATATTTCCGACAATGAATGGGAAATCTTGGTTATAGTATTTAAGAAAACTATCAACAAATGCTATGAAGATGTTAGAATTGCATTTTTTTCATTAAAAATATTCTTTCGTAAACATTGTTTCAAGGCCGTTTAGGAATAAATTAAACATAAGGCAATAACGTGCCATATATATATACACGGAATGAAACTATTGGGCATGAATATTTCTTTTTTAAATAAAAAGAAAGCTACCTGAAATCCTTACGGCGATGAAAAATATACACTGAACCTCCCAAATAGTTTTCATCACGGTGAAGAGTCATTAAGAGGTTTCCTTTATTTTAAATATTAAAAAATGCGAGCATAATTGTTTCATAAACAATAATATAGATGGCGCTTTATTGCTTCATGTTTAATAATATTGTTACGACGCTTCTCAGCCGTCGATGTTTGCGTACAAGGTTTCTGAGAAAACAATGTGGATTCTTTAGGATACAGCTTAGTGCGGTATATTTATTACAAGAGCTTTGAAGAGTAGATAAGTAACTATACAGTAGAAGATTAACTTGCCTTCAATGTCCGCCACTAGAGGGATCCTTCTCCGCTACCGTCTTCCCGGTCAGTCCATACGGCCACACGTTCGGTGCCCACCTGCTGCGTCTGTTGTCACCCACCGCCGTTCTCCTTGCTGCAGGTCCCGTTGTCACCAGACAGACTTCTTCCCCCAGACTGCCATGTCTTCTCGGCACACACCAATCCTCGGCAGGCCGGCCAGCTTCCTTCCACTGCGGCACCAGCTGGACTCGGCTGATCCCTTCCCCACGGCGGCGCCAGCCGGACTGCCTCTACTGTCTGCCACCCCCTCCTCTGGAATTTGTTCAATCAACACTTCCTGGAAGAGGCCCTTCTCTTGGCGTTCCCACTTCTTCCCTACTACTTCTCTGCTGCATCGTTTCACTGCCCCCTTCTCAATCCTTTTCGTCCCGAAAAGGCTGATTTCACCAGAGGCGCTGATCGGCCGGCCCTTTGATCTCCCTGACGTCTCTGGCCACATGAGGTTCGTCCGCCTCCCTGAAGCGTAGCGGCAGGGTTAACACCAACCCTTGTTTGCAGAACCACATCTCAACTCGGGCTTTCTTTCCACTCTCAACCAGTGCCGACGCCATTGATTGGTCTCGCTGTCTAGCACAGGGCGGTAGTTCTCCACAAGATGGCGGCCATATTTCACTGCCTACGATGCTTCCATCTGATATTTTGAATTCTCCTTGTGAACACTCTGTAGCCGCAATGTACAAACGGTTGTGATCGTTTGTATTGCGCTTTCGCCGCTTCCTTCCACGACGGGGCTGTAGATCGCCGATCTTTACAGTGGATTCGTCCACCTGATCCACGCTGTCCATTTCGTGGCCTCCCTTTTCTTCTTTAGGTTTCCCATTCTCTTGCTCTAGAGGCTCTCTTTTTCCTAACCCTTCAAACCTGGGCTCCTTAGTGCCGACCCACGCACAGGGCTGTGAATTTCTTAAACCTTCTGGAGGTGTCGGATCCCGTGGCAGTCTCAAGGTCGGTAGAACTTTTCCTAGGCGGTGGCTGCTTGATCTGCACCTTGTCGGGCGAAGGAACGAAGATGAATGGTACACATTCTTGGCACATCTCTTCAGCTTGCATTGCAGACGACGGCGCTGACCACATTGCGCGCGACTTCCGCGTCACAGACATTGTCGTCGGACTTCCACAGAGCGTCCAATGCTCTATCCCGTTCAGTCGGGTTTGCCGGCTCCAACTTCAGGGTGCTTCGACCATCTAGCCTTGTCGCACTTCCACGGAGCATCCAGCTCCGTCCCGTCCAGTTGGATCGCCGCTGTAGTCCCTGACAGTCTGACACTGTCGCTGAAGTCAGCCACGCTGTCGCACTGCAGCTCGCCAAGATCGTTGCTGTTCTCATGGAGTATTTCAGAAAGAATCCCAGGGGTTGAATTTTCGCTCTGTATATCACCTTGAGGGCATTCTCCTTCCGTCCGCTTGATTTTATACAAAACACTCGTGCCACAGCCGTTGTCGGAGGCGATCAGCTCACCCTCCTCCGCTACACAACCAGAGTGGATAATTTCCTGCTGTCGACACTCTTCGGACTTATGGATCACGGGAGAATCTTCTAGCGTAGATTCTGGCAGTTCACTTACAACGTCCTCCTGACGTGATGATCTTTGTTGTGATGGTCTTGTCGGGATCTTCATCACCTGGGATCGTCTTTTGTCCCCTCAGACATTGAATACGTGGGCTATTGGTTGCTGTGATTGGTTTTGAAAAGCCATCAGGATTTTCTGGCGGTAGTACATTGAACTTAACTTCGCAAGACATGGGTGTGGCAGAACGTTTGACATTCCGAATATGCTCCAGTCGGCTCAATCGAGTATCCAAGTTTTCTCCGAGCTCATCTACTTTCTGGCTTATTAGTCTGAGCAATTTGTGAATTTTTCAATTTCGAGGTCGGTTAGTTTTCCATTTTTCTTTTTAAATTAGCGCAAATAAAATCTTCAATTAAAATTAACTAAGCTGTATTCCACTTCTGACACCAAATGTTACGACGCTTCTCAGCCGTCGATGTTTGCGTACAAGGTTTCTGAGAAAACAATGTGGATTCTTTAGGA
>CP092886.1:72559324-72577716 GCA_030710605.1 Cordylochernes scorpioides
GATCAACGATGAATCTGAACGCGTGAGTTGCGTGGCGTCGATTTTCTAAACGAATCCAGGTTCTATTAGCAACACCATGATGGTCGCATCAGTGTTTGGTGCCATCGCATAGAAGGCACATTGCCAGAGAGCATTTGACAAGGTCATTATATGGCCCATTACCTGAAGAAATTGCATGCGGTGCCATTAGATACATGTCTCGATCATCTCTTGTTTGCATTCCTGGACTTTAAATAGCTCCCGTTACATTTCTGATGTATTAAGTCCCACGTCAGTGCTCTTTATTCTAAGCCTGGGAAACACGCTGTTTTAGAAGGATAATGCACGAGACCACATGTTACCGCTATTGTACGGACCTTATTACTTTCTGTACATACAAAATATTTTCATCTGCTGCCTTTGCTAGCACTTGTTTCACATCTTTCACTAATATAAAACGTCTGGTCCGTGGTAGCCGAGCGACTAGCTCGTCACCCCACGCCATTCACTACTGTCCAGGAACTGTGGCATCGTGGTGAAGATGAATGGGAAGCTGTTCCTCTACATGTCATTCAATCTCTGTTTGATTAAATACCCACGCGTATAAGTGCTGTTGTTGTAACTTGAGGTGGTTATTCTAGGTAGCGATTTATCAGGATTCCTATACCCAAATTTCTTGAAAATTTACATATTTGTTATTCTCAGTATAATGTATTTGTCCAATGAATATAAATTTTTAAATTGTGTATTTTTCCTTGTATAGCATTCTATTGTCAGTAGTGCAATACCGACTAGATTTATGTTTTAACCATTATGGCCACACATTTGTAACTAGGTTTAAGTATTAACCACTATGGTCACATATTATCCACCAAGACCATGTAATGCCAACTGAGTTTATGTATTAACCACTATAGCTATTTATTAGCCTCCAAGACTATGCATTGGCGACTAGGTTTTGCATTAACCACTACGGCCTCGTTTATTTAGAGAAATAGAACAAAAAAGAAGCGTTGCTCTAATTGTCGAGCCATTTCCCGGGATTATAGCGCTTCTATTTCCGTACGCTCTCCAGTAGAAGTGGACTGCTGATGCGCGCCCTACTTCCCGGGATTATCCAAACAAGCGTGGACGTGGGTGGCAATTGTCTATTGAGATGTCAGCCCGATGTTTATAGCTGGTAGGACCGCCACTCGGCATTGGAATGCCCCACAAAGTCTAATGCACTGCACCAATGGGTCGATTCGAGCATCTGAAAATTTAGAATATTTTGTCTTTTGCTGACACCCGTGTGTGCATTTAGATTTTTTTTAAATCGAAATTCTCTGATATTATATTTGTTATATAAATACAAATTTTAAGCCTTTCATAAGCAATATATATATATATATATTCAACATTAGAATGTAAACAATGATTATATTGCACAATTAATGCGGGAATACCATCATTGTTCTAATCGAGGATTTCAACGTTATTTTGCTGGTGGAAAGACGGGATTTTTCCCCATTTGGCCGAGGCTGGAATGGGGGGGGGGACTGAACTTGTTTTTTTAATTTGCGGTAAGTTATTTATATATATATTTTTTATATAATAAAGATCACATCTCGAATCAAAATAGACGTCAAAACTAGACGCAATCTATTGACCGTCGCCGCAAACTAGCGGCCTCGGGTCGGTGACAAAGTCACAACACCAGCTTTAGCAAACCAAGAAGCGTTCACCGGGAGGTCATGGTTTCAGGCTAAGGGCCCTTCCAGAGCGGACTTTATTCCATTAGATCCACGGAATATACAATAGAATATTCACAATCTACAAAAGGGGTGTTTTGCTGGAAAAGTGGCTGGGCAAATCTATGGCCAAAATCTAGATGGAATTGGATTTGTGGATTTGGCATCGACCCTAGGCCGATAGTTTGCGGCTACGATCGATAAATGGCGTATATTTTTAACGTCTTTTTTGACGGGAAATGTATATTTATTTTTGCAGATCTACGTATATTATCCCGGAAAAAATTCCCTTTTTATATGCGAAAAATGAAAAAAAAAAGAATAAAAATGGTCAGGTATTGATTTTAAAAACAAAAATGGCATACCCTGACCGCTCTCGTGAGCATTTTATATGGTAGAACGCCATCTAGTGGAGCAGAAAATCGACCTAAACATTGATTTAACTTGTTCCGTGATATCTGGCCAACTCAATTTCTTAATAAATAAAAAACCAACCACATACGCGTTTAAGGGCTGTTGGCCCTCGTCAGCGTGGGGCAGGCTGTACTGCTACGACCAAATCTTTGGCCATAGAGGCTTCCTGAGAAAACAATGAATGAAAATTTAAGGTCAAATTTACGTGAATACGCTGTTCATGCTTAAAAAGAAGAAAAATAGTCTGCACTACGCTGACGAGGGCCAACAGCCCGAAACGCGTGCGTGGTTGGCTTTTCTTTATTTATCAAAAAATTGGGATGGCCAAATATCACGGAAGAAGTTAAATCAACGTTTAGTTTATTTTTATTCCCCTATATGGCGTTCTGCCATCTGAAATGCTCCTCTGAGTGGTCAGGATATGCCTTTTTTGTTATCAATATTTAAATGTACCTAGGGGTAGATCTCTCCCTTCAATTGTGCATTTGAACGATGCATTATGTTCATCACCCTAGTAAATATATTTACTAATGGTGAGATAAAATAAATGAGCCACAACACCAGTGTTTGGCAAATTCAGACAAAAAGCCAGCCTAAAAACTATGGTTCGGGCTGTGGCCATCTTAAATACAGGGACGGCTTCAATTTCATAACACTCTACGAGAAGGGTTATGAATTCGGTCGAATTTACCAAAAAAGAATATACGCTGGTGAAAATTGGCAAGGTAAAATTCGATCGATTTCATAACCCCTCTCGAGAATGTGGTGAAATTGAAGCTGCCCCTCTACTGATGAGGGCCACAGCTCGAAACTATGGCATAAAGGCTGGCTTTTGGTCTGAAATTTCCAAAACTGGTATTGTGGTTCATTCTCTATCACCACTAGTGAATTCTTCTACTAGAGTGATGCAAACACACATAGTGCAATCGTTTTGATGCACAATTAAAGGGAGATGCGCCCCTCTATGTACATGGAATATCTTCCTCCTTCAACTTTATGTTATATATTTATATATATTATCGACGGCGGGGTGTCATCGGGAGAGGCATCCTTCTCCGAGAGAACACTATCAATGCTTCTTGGAAAATTTAGAAGCTCCGGATCGAATACTTCGGGAAACGGACTAGATAGTACAGAGCTTGCCTTATTTGACATGTGTTCCGTATTTTTCTATTATCTTTTAGTTAAATTTTTTAGATGTTTTAAAGCTAATTTTCCATTTATCTCTTTCAATTTATCAGAGTCAAAGTACTTGTGAAATAACAGACAGTTCGACCGAAGGCGTTTTTTTTTTCTCAAAGTTTTGACAAAAAGTTTTGTCCTCGTCAGGAAAAATTTTAAAATTAATTCAATAGGAAGATTTTAAAAGTATGTTTGAAGTAATAGGGCGTTTTCACGCGGTCTTTCAAGGTTAACACAACATTGAGAAAACACGAGTGTGTGTCATAGGTAAATATTAATCCATCTTGGAAGTAAAATTAATATTATATATATATATGCTATAAATAAAGATGAATGAGATTTCCTGCTTGAATTTAGATCATGTTGGGGATTATGGTAATGGTGATGCAGTCGTGGTTAAAATCTTGAAAGAATAATAATAAATATGGTTTTGATCAGAGATTTATTTATTTGAGCTAGGAATATATAAAAGAACATAATTTGATTAAAGTAATGCCTGGCTTAAGGCAAGTAGAATAAGGAAAACAAAAGATTTTTTACATAATGTACAAAAGTTTTGAGCCGGCCATTGGGATAAAACAACAACAAGTTTTTATAGGGGAAGAGTGACCTCTGGCGGACGATTTAGCAGAATATTTGAATCTATGAAAATATGATTTTAAATAAATTAATATTTTTATACAACATATATATATATATATAATAAAAAATATATAAATAAAAAATAACTATATATATTAATGCAAAGCAATAACGCGCCATCTATATATAACAAATGAAAAAATTAAGACGCGTAAGTTTCTTTTCACAAATAAATCAAACTTCTACTGCCTTTACTGCGATAAATAAATAAATAAATAAATATATATATATATATATATATATATATATATATATATATATTGGGAGGGCTTGGCTCATCAGTGGTGAAGCCTTCCAGCGGTTTTGCCAATTTAATCTACCAGACCGCTTCTTTAGAGCTTTAATAATGCATCATTCTGATTATACAAGTATTGCTACTTGTGTATACTCCATTGAAGGCTGGAATCTTGGAAATACTATTTAAGCAAACTCTGGACATAAGCTTTCAGGACAGTAGAATTATATTTTAAATAACGGTCTGCTAGATTAAAATGGCGAAACCGCTGGGTGGGTTCATCACTGATAAGCCAAGCCCTCCCAATATTTTTCATCGCAGTAAGGACAGTAGAAGTTTGATTTATTTATGAAAGGAAACATTCTCGTTTTATTGTTTTCATTTGTTTTTATATAGATGGCGCGTTGTTGTTTTGTATTAATTTATGCCTAACTGGCCTTGTACATTTTGTTTTCGGAAGAGCATTGCTCGATGCAAATATTTAAATTATAATTCTACTGTCCTAAAAGTTTATGTCCATAGTTTGCTTAAATACTATTTCTAAGATTCCACATTTCAGTCTAGCATATATGTGCAGAATAATCCAATACAGTATTAGAGCTCTAAGGAAGCGGTCTGGTAGATTAAATTGGCGAAACCGCTGGGAAGATTCACCACTGTTGAGTCAAGCCCTTCCAATATTTTTTTTCATCGCAGTAAGGAAAATAGAAGTTTGATTTATTTGTGAAAAGAAACATTCGCGTCTTGATGTTTTAATTTGTTAACTATATATAAATCAAATATTAATAACACAACTATTCACAAAGTTCGTGTACAATTTATACTTAGCCCTTAAAACTCTACTTTTTAAATTTGAAAACGGAATGTTCTCTCTAGTTCCCAATTCTCGTGAAATCCATCCTTCTAAAGTTAATCTGTACTTATTAAATTTTATATTCCTGTGAAAAATATCACCTGTGACATTGCAATCTGGCCTATATCTGTATATAATGCGCATGCTATTAAATTTTGCAATTTGCAACTTCTCCCCTCATTAAACCCTGTTGGGTGTTCCTTAATTCTGATTTCCAAACCGGCCATAATTTTGAGTTTTTCTAATAGGAATGTTTCAAGGTCAATACAATATTTTGTCAATTTACTTATAGAAAATAGAGTTATAATAGTTTTCTTAGGGAAAATAAGGCATACCTAATTAGAGAAAATTGAGAAGTGATACAACCAGCAATATACGTATACTAGAAAATCAGCCTTCTCGGTCAGTTCATAGAACCCAGTTTCACACTTATTTTTGTTCGAATAAAAATATCTTACTAATATATTCACACGGAATCAATGTTGCTAGCTTGATCACACTACAGTTTGGTAGAAAATAGGGGGGAAATTGTGAATATTTATATACGATACGATACGTATTAACTATATTTTACTGTTGTGGCTGTACACAAAATAAATTGCCTGAAGTCTGATAGCCTTTACTTATATAGAAGGCAATATATATATATATATATATACACTGCGTGACATTGAAAATGGAACACCAAGAAATAGTGGCCAGAAAGTGATGAAACTCGCCAGACAGAGAGAGACAGGGACGAACAATAAGTGATCTTTATTTCAAAATGATAGTCATAATACAGAGCGAGAACGGCGTCGGCTTAGTAGCAAGTAGGACCACCGCGGACGGCGATGCACGCAGCAACACGTCTAGGTAGAGAGTCAATCAGAGTACGGATGGCGTCCTGAGGGATGGCTCTCCATTCCCTCTCAACCATTTGCCACAGTTCGTCTTCTGAACGCGGCTGTGGCAAGGCATGCAAACGGCGTCCAATGATGTCCCAGACGTGCTCGATTGGTGAGAGATCAGGAGAGTACGGTGGCCAGGGAAGCATCTGTACATCTTGCAGAGCTTGTTGGCTAATGCGAGTAGTGTGCGGTCGGGCGTTATCCTTCTGATAAAGGGCATTGGGTACCCCCTGAAGGTGGGGGAGTGTCACCGGTCGCAGCACATCATCAACGTATCGTTGGGCCCTCATAGTGCCCTGAATACGAAGTAAAGGTGACCTGGAATCATACGTGATTGCGCCCCAAACCATGATTCCACGTTGTCGCACGGTGGGGCGTTCCACAATTGCTGCCGGATTGGACCTTTCTCCACGTCGACGCCACACGCGTACACGGCGACTATCACTGGACAAGCAGAAACGCGCCTCATCTGAGAACACGACCCTGTGCATTCCGTCATCCACGTCGATCTAGCCCGGCACCATTCCAAACGTTGGCGCCTATTCGGTGGGGTCAATGGCAGTCTTCTTAGCGGACGGCATGAGTGCAAGCCATTAGCAACCAATCCACGGGAAATGGTTCTGGTCGAGATGGAATGATCTAGGGTGTCTTGCACATGTTGCAGGATGGCGGTACAAGTGGCTTGTGGGGCCGCCACTGCTTGTCGAAGGATACGCCGATCCACACGTGCTGCGTCACTCTGGTTGCACCGACATTCCTATAAATTGCCACATTTCCTTGTTCCAACCATCTTCTCCACAGTCGGTGCACCGTGGACGCACCAAGGTGTGTATCAGCTGCGATTTTACGTATGGACCAACCTGCCCTTTTCAGTCCGATCACCATGCCCCTCGTAAAAGCGTCTGTCTGCTTGAAATGCCTCCGTTTACGATGACCTGGCATTCTCTGTTATTACACGTGTCTTATGACACAAGAACAAAAATTTCTACAATGATTTTCCTTGAAGAAATAACGACACGAATACTGTCCTTTCTGCAAGTTCCTTCCCTTATATCTTACTCCATGTGCGCACGAGAGCTGCGCATTTTACATCATTTGCATAACTCGGTTAGGCGCGTCTACCCTGAAATTTGCATAACTTTCTGGCCACTATTTCTTGGTGTTCTATTTTCAATGTCACGCAGTGTATATATGTGATATATATAGCATTATTATCTTCATTAGTATTATTACCATATATATAATCTCAATATTCCTATATTTATGCATATATATTTCCCTTAAGAGTTTGGGTATAAGCCTATTCTACCATAGGTAACCTTCTTATAAACATTTGCTACCATTCAGTGAAACCGGATCTGTATTCCTAAGTACTATATCGATTTATTGTTAGAAAACGAAACGTACGGATTTGTGACGTGTTTATTTTTAGATAAATCCATATATATAAAAGTCAATGTCTGTTGTCTGTTTCGCGATAAACACAAAAACTACTGAACCAATTGGTACCAAATTTCGCATGTCGCTCTTTAAAAACCTGAAGAAATTTTACGGCTACATTTTGATTAGTATTTTTTGGCAATTCTTTTTTTTTTTCATTTGAAGAACTTTTTTTACGCGGAGCAAATACGAGGCGAAGTAACAACACCAGGCCAATTAAGCGACCAATGAACGTTCTGCATTTTTTTTAAAAAGTTGTTTGCGTACTTTTTTTTAAATATCTTTTTATACGAGTGTTACTTTTTTTTACAAAAGTATTGAGTATTGAGAGAGAAATTTATAATACTAAGTTACGGTAAGTGTACACGATGCAATTTTGAAAAAACTTTACAAATTTAGCGCTACTGTATGTAAATAATGGCTTTCGAATTTTTTATTTATTATTGTTCTGGCCTTTATTTTTCTCTTTTTTTTTTATCGTTTAAAATGCAGTCGCAGTCATTAGCAAACACATATATTTGCCTAATTTCGATGTGCTCTTTTAATTTTTACAGAAAAATGTTTACATGTCAGTATTTTGGATTAATTTTTTATATAAACCTTTTTTTTTCTTCTTATTCTTATTGAGAAGATGGGCATCGCAGTCAAGATCCATCGCAGTCACTCACTCAACTCAGGCAATTTCAAGGGTAAATGCGCTGGGGCGGGTACCTCGGGGGTTGGGTGGAAAAGCTGGCATATATTTAAACTATATTGATTTTTAAACAACTAAATGAAGTGCAAAAAATAATTTAATTAAATACCTAAACACTAATATAATACCATTTTTGCCATCACACACACCTTTTGTCTGTGGTTTATGTGTTACTTCTGTATTGCTCTTCTATGGCACTTCTACTATTTATTATTGATGTACTTTCAGTATGAAGAAAATTGCACTCGGGGAAATTCTCGGGCGAAGCCGGGTCATTTGTCGAGTAGTTTATAAAGTGTATGTCTGCATAGAAAGATAGCTATTTTGTAAATAATAAAAGGAGAAAACTATTTGTAGAAAAGTTAGTTACTACAGCAGGACTATTGGAATTACGTTTGGCAGCCCATCAAATAAATAAATATTTTATTTCGTTCTAACCATAGCCCTATTCATGTGAAATGTAGCAGTAAATGTGTGTTCAGTGTATCAAGGATTAATAACTAGGAACACTAGAATCGAACAGCCATCATCCTTTCTTTGCACGCCGGAAAAAAAAAACAATAGAAATAATGGAATTTCTTTAGCTTCCAAAAACCGCGGTTTGTTGTTTAAGGAAGTAATTTTATGAAGCGGACAGAGACATGGTGGAATGGCTTCCAAGGAAATCGTACCTGCGTCCATCGGACAGGGTAAGAAATGAATAATTAGTTAAAATCTCAAAAAGATTGAAAGAGACCCTGGAAAGTGCATGAAGGCCATAGCCAAGGTATGGACATTGACCTAAAAACAATTGTCATAACGTTCATCAAGACCTTGATCTCAAGGTGAATACCAAGATTGATCGTTGGAGCAGTAAAGACCCCTCAGATGTACCTGTGTTATGTCCTGCTTCCGTGATGGTCCTTGGCGTCATCAGCTGTGAAGGTGATATCGCGCCTCCCCACTTATTTGAACAAGGTTTCAAGGCGAACGCTACCAACTACATTAATGTGCCAGAAACTACCGTGTAGCCCTGGTGACCGCAAACAGGAACTATGTCTTTCAACAGGACTTAGCTCCAGCCCACAAGGCAAAAAGACTCAAGGCACTTATAACGTCCCCGACTACTAGAATCCCGATATTTAACCCTCTAACTCCCCAGACTGTTGCCCCCTTTACTACTTTTGTCAACGAACAAACTGCCGTTAAGCGAGAACGATCTATTAAAAAATGCTTTTCTTAATCAGATATGTTTAAAGGTACGGAACAAAAACAAAGAGAAACTTACAGGCTGTTGACGCCGAGAGATCACAGATGGCGCCAGGTGTCGATAATACGAGATAGATAGCAGAGGAAAGACAGACTGTTTACATCGGCTGTAAGATAAGGGGAAAGTTGAGCAGATAAGAAGGAAAAAAGATTGCTGTCACTGGGAATCTGTTTACATTGTTCATTTTCCCCCTAATCTTTTAGGCACAGACGAATACCAGCTATACCTTGGCGACATTCTTCCCCCCACTTTGAACTTTCAAAATCAAATCTTCTGTCTTTAGAACCATTCTGGCTATCTTCACGGCAGGGCGGCAATATATTCCCGTGCTCCTTTTCCTATTCACGACCCGCACCACACCATTTCGTACTAGGAAAGTCGCAGTCACTATTCCTAGTTGCCAAGTGTTGCTACCTAGGTTCTCCTTAATAATTATGACCACATCACCAACTTCTAGGGATAACGTCGTATGCCGCTATGTGCTTCTTCTAATTTAGGAAGACAGGTACTTTCATATCCATTTTCTCCAGAACATTTCGGTCAACTTCTGTGAGGTTCTCCATTGTTTTTGCATTTCTGTTGCTGGACGTTCCTATAAGAAAGTGCTTTGGAGTAAGATCTTCAGGTTATTTCAGGTTGACTGCCATGTGGGTTAGAGGCATGAGTTCATGATATCTTCTGCTTCTATGAATACCGTTTGTATAACTTCTTCTTTAGGTTTTATTGGTATCTTTGCCTGATTGCATTGACCACCAATTCTTGTCCTTAATGGCTGGTATATAAATAATAGCGCCTAATTGTTAACTTTGTGCTAATAGGGGATGGTAGGAATCAATATATTCGTGAATTCTCACTCTCGGCATGTATAATATATATATATATATATTTGTAGGCAAAACACCTTAGCTAAGAGGGATATTTATCTACATGATTATTTTATTGACTGATAGAATAGAATATTCTTTAATAATATTCATCTATATAGAACAGCATACTTTTATTATCATAAAATTTTAAATCAATAAATTATTTATTGAAAATATAAAAACTACACAATTTACTTATACTATATACAAACCTAAAATATTTCTTATTTATATTATATATGTACCTAAAGAGGTACTGCTCCTTTTAATATACACTTATGGAATACAAAATTGTACCTTTATAACAAGTAGATCAGGATTCATACAATAACTGTGAAAGATATTTGATACACCGTAACCTTTATTGAATACAAACGAGATAACCTAGTTTGAACAAAATTGCCTCTGTCTCTTTTAAAAAAGAAGAAAAAAAAAACAGATGACCGGCCACATCAAAGACTTCCACTTCCTTAAGTTTTGTCCATGTGTGTAAGTATCAGGTTGTCCTATAAATAATGGCCGTTTTTGGAAACACATTTTTGAAATGAAATAATTTACATAAATAATTTGGCAACACATGCATATTGTATATTGTTCTAAAGCTTACAGCACGCGCATTTACGTGCAGACATCCTTTCGATAAATTTTTCACAAATGATAAAAAATCTATAATTTTTAAATTATTGAGCAATGGAACTTGGGAATTTGCGCATTATTTTGCTTCACTAATTTAAACTTGGACGTTCAGCTGCCCAGGCAACCAAAAACCTTGAGGCCTGGGGAAAAGCTTCTTCTTCCGAAAGAACCACAAGAAGATGGTTTCAGAATTTAAAGTTGGCGATTTCGGATTTTATAAGATCTAGATGGTCGTGGTCGTCGGTCAACCTTCAAAAATGAAGATCTAAAGTCTCATATTGAATCCAATAATACCCAAACAGTGCGTGAGGTAAGTGCAGAGCTTAATGCTTCAAAATCAACCATTACTAGACCACCAAATTGACAAAACAAAAACAAAATTGCCACAATGGGTCCCGCACGATTTGAGTGATGCTCAACGTCAGCGACGTCTAGAAATTTGAAGTTCTTTATTGGCTCGCAATAATTTGACTCCTTTTTTAAAACGAATTGTTACGTGTGATGAAAAGTGATTTCTTTTTGACAAAACATGAAGAAATAAAGGCAGTGTTTAGACAAAGATAAGGACCCAAAACCCTTCCAAAAACCAAGCTTGCATCCAAAGCGGATAATGCTTATTGTTTGGTTGTCATATGCTGGATTATTGCATTACAGCTTTTTGAATAGTGGCAAAACGATAAATTCAGAAGTGTTTTGTCAAGATTTTAAAGCTATGCATCTGACATTGTCAGAAAAAATGTCCAGTTTGGTCAATAGGAAAGGCGTTATTCTGCTTCACGATAACGCACGGTCACACTCTTTATTTACGACCCAAAAAAATTACTCAATTAGGTTAGGAAGTTCTAGCTCACCCTCCTTATTCACCTGATCTGCCCACTACCGATTTCCATTTTTAAAAGCATTTGGATATTTTTTTTTTCATGGAAAACGGCTGAACAACCGGAGAGACGTGAAAAACGCCTTTTGGATTTTTTGGCCTCAAGACAACCAGACCTTCATGAAAATGACATAAATAGGTTACCATCACGTTGACATAAGTGCTGTGATTCTAATGGTGCCTAATTTGTTTAAATAAACTCATTTTTGGCTTAAATATGGTGTCTTTTATTGGTCGCTTCCAAATGGCGATTATTTATGGGACAACCTAATATATATGGGTGTGAAAAAGCCCTCGACGCCTTAAACATATTTACTGCTCTGCATTTCTTTTATTTTATCAGACCAAAATATTGGTTGAAACGTTCTTTGATATCAGACTCATCTTAGTCAAGTATATTCTTTGAAACATATATCACGCACACTTTAACGTTAATAAATCTATAAATCCATATCTCATTAGGCGTATGTCTTTCTGCAAGCCTGAGGTCCCAGCAGAGTTGAGGAACGTGGTTGACATTTATCCTGGAGATAATCAGGGGCGCTGAAAGGCGGCAGGGTTGCCCAATCTAAACATTCAAACAAACTCGGACTAGATGACTTACAAGTGCATCCGATTAAAATCCCTATCTTATTTCTTATTGTTTGAATCTCAGCTATGTTATTTACAGCGTTAGGTTGCCACGGGTGAATGTCCTCCCCGGCGTATCCAACACAAACTATTATAACACAAGCAAACAAATGGGACACACGCATTCTCTACTAAATAACCCAACATATATTTAGAACTACGCCTGATACACAGATGCTAAATACAAGAAAATTGCGATTCATATGAGATCACAAAAGAGGTAAAAATCTTTGCAATTAATTTGATCATTCAAAAAGACGCGAGCCTTCGAGCTGTCGGTCTTCAACGAACATATTTATAAGTAAAAGACGGAAGTGAGAGCTTTATGTATTCCCATATTGTGTTGCACAAGATATAAGCCACGGAACTCCGATTTTATTGTTCTGAAACTGTTTTTGATTTATATATGGATCGATGGTTAATTTTCCTGATTTGGTAAGTATGTTACTGTATCGGCTGCCGCCTTTCGCTCTTCGTTTAATTATTCCCCTTGAAGATCAATAATATATAAATAGTATAATAAATTAACTTTTTGCGGAAGGATTTTATCTATTTTGTAGGGTGGAGCGCAATGAAAACATCCCTAAATGAGAAGTTGAAGAAGATTCAGTTCGGGAGGATTTGCTTGTCTACGGCTGAGGAATAGTACAAATCTGCAATTCAAATTTAGCTGAAAAATGGGTTGGGACCATAGAAATCAATGGCTATACTTTGAGAGTAAACTACTTTAAATTCTTTTGGCATTTAAAATTTGGTTATAAAAAATGTGTGATCACTTTTACTCACCTTCTGTATAAACTGCTGTGAGGCAAAGACACCCGACATATACCCTAAATTTATACGATGCGCAGGGCATGGGAGGATATTCAAGCAATTGTAACATATGTACTAGCCAGATAATACAGAAACGTTCTTTGGGACCAGTATAAGATGGTAATAAAAAATTTTAAATTTTTTTTAAAAATGTAAACATTTTAAAACAAAAATGAAACAATTTTATATCGCCTTTACTACAAAAATAGTTCGAATTTCTTATTACAGATGGCGCGCTAATGCAAAATATATATTATTAAAATTTCAATAAAATAAAGATAGAATGATTGTTGTCATTGACTATGTTATTTATCATCATCATACATGCTTATAAGTCGGACCAAATAGAGAGCCATCATCATAAATCGCCTGCTGGTCTTCTCTCAATCCTACACGCCATCGACGAGGACGAAGTAAGTATATACGCATTAGTATCACTGTTTAAAGTTACATTTCGATTATCTTTGTAATTTATTTTGTATCCTAAATTCGAATATTTAAAATATTACATATTTGCCAATAATATTTCTTGATTTGTATAAAGTAAAATTTGAACAATATTTCTATCGATGCATATATTTATGAACGCTATTGAACCATTTGAGTTTAAAGATGCAAAGTATTTATTTGATAGCCATATCCAACGATTGGACTACTTCTGGGCAAATGATATTCTGGAAGAAGGAAAAAGAAAACCGAACGTTCTGGCTGTTTGCGGTGTCTCGACATTTGATCTGATTATATCCATTGTTGCTCCAAACGACATCCTCAAACTTAAATATGCAGAAATCGTTCAATTGTTAAAAGCTCATTTCAATACCAAGCCAAATGTCATAAAAAAATTAATAGGAGGAAACAAGAATTTGATAAGTCAATATCTGAATTCTTTGCGTCATTGAAAAGGTCGAGTCAAAATTGTGACTTTTCTGACATAGATGATCGACTAAAGGATGCCTTAGCCTGTGGAGTTAAAAATTTATAAGAAAGGCTTTAATTAATGTCTGAGCTAACTTTTGAAAGAGCGCAAAATATTGCACTAAGCAGCTAGATGGCATCTAAAAATGTGGCTAAAATGAGAAATCGGGAAAAGCTTTCTTGTGAAGGAAAAAAAAAAAGATCGAAAGGTGAAAACTTGGAAGTTTCCTTGCAAATATTGTGGGAAAAGAAATCACACTCAAGAAAGATAATTCATTAAGAGTGCTAAGTGTTATACTTGTGGATAGTTAGGACATGTAGAAGCTATCTGCTATAAGAGGAAAGGGAAAAAGGTAAACTCGATTGATCAGGAGAGGGTGAATACCAACTTTATTCTCGAAAGAAGTTATAATAATAGCATGCACATCGCGCATTGGTCAAAGAAACCTTAATATGCAAATTGACTCCGGAACAGGCAGATCTATAACCTCGGAAAGAACTTTCAATGTACTATGGAAAAATAAAAAGTTAAAAAGAACATAGCTCTCAAGCAGTGGGATCAAGGAGGACTCCAGATCAAAAATTCATTTTTGGAAAATGTGGAATTTATAAGAATAAGAAAGCAAAATTTCTATTGATGTCACAGCTGTAGGGTAAAGTCTCATTGGAAGAAACTGGTTTGAAGAACTAGGTATCAAAGTAAAGATAGTGCAAAGCCTATCAGTCGTACAAAAACAAAGAGATGGCCGGGAGCGGGTTGGACCCAAGAGTGCTGCACGCAGGTTTGAACAGAATTCAAATATATTATAGGAGCTATAATGACCGGACCACGTGGCTTCCAGGAAAAGTATCCGATCCATTGTCTCCAGGAATTACGATATATAGGATGTGAATAGTTAGGAGACACAACGGCACATAGATAGGCTGAGACCAAGAGCAAAGGAAAAACAGGATCTGTATGAGGGCTCATCTCTGGTGGAAGTTTAATCAATTGAGCACAATGAAAATTAGGGCTATATTGAGGGCTCAGCTCAGTTGGAAAATCTACCAAGCAGTAGTTCTGAAGAGCCAACACCCATTCAAGATAGAGGGCCGGAACTTCGGGATAGACCTCGACGCACTATTCAACTTCCTAGTTACCTCAATACTGTGACTTGTCTTAGAAGGGAAAGTATTGTATTCTGTCAACAGAAAATTGTTGTCATTGACTTTGTTATTTATCATCATCCATGTATAAAGGTCAGACCAAAAAAGAATTATCATCATGTCACCTGCTGGCCCTTTCCTAAATCCTACACGCCACCGAGGATATAACAGTTATAGTATTATTCGTTTTATAAAAAAACAATCACGGATTCTTAGAGAAACGTATCTATATCTTCAGGGAATTGGAGTTCGTGCTGGAAAATCTCGAGTTCCAATCACTTCGATTAAGACTCATTGTGTGGAGGAACGATGAGCAGACTGCTTCAACGACACGCAAAGGTGTAGCGACAGCGACAATGAGGAACATAAATCGGTGGTGTGGATATCAGATGTCCCGATGACCATTGACACAATTACTCGATGTAGCGGGAATCATGATCCGATCATCTTGTTCTGTCTATATAGTCGACTTCACACAATCGCCATATTGATTTTAAGTATAAGTAAAAGTTGCAATTATGTACCGAACGCCTTACATCGACCACCAGGTAATGGGACATCGTTTACCCAGCCAATCACGGTTCTGCCTTCAGCATAACTCTTGAGTTTGTCTGACTGCACCGTGGTGAAAGTATGTAATGTAGTATCCCTGCTATACTGGTCCGTACACCTGGCATAATGTGTGACGGCATTTTACATTACTTCCATATTAGCCTGTGTTATTTTGCTGCTTAAATAATTTTCTAGAAATTTATATTAAACAAAAGATGTCTGCACTTATAAAAGAAAAAAAGTTTATTTTTCTTCCTTAAGAATATTTACATGCAAACCAAGCAAAACTAAAATTAAAATTAAAAATTGAACGAACACAATTTACATATCTCTTGACAGAATGAATTTACCTTTTCTTGGTCAAAAAACAATAGAAAAATAAATTAATTAATATTCAATCACTCATATTTAATTATTTTTATACGTTCATCCACATCAACTCCCCCTTTTTTAAGATAGCAATACTCATTAAGGTACATATCTATCCGGTGGTCTCCTCTCTCGTAGTGGATATCTCCGGGAAGGTGTAGATTCAGCCGGTGGTCCAGGTGTAGATTCTGCTACTATTGTAGCAGGAGTCAGGGGACTTGACGTCTGAGGCCTTGGGTAGCTTATTCCTTCTTCTGATGATGAAACATCCTTTCTCTCCATACTTCTCCTCATATAGTTAGTGTGTACTTTCTTATCAATTCCATCAGTTTCTATCATACAGCTGTTGCTTCCCACTATTCTCTTTACAATCCCAAACATCCATTTCGGTTTTCCTCTTTCCATCCATCTGTATCTTACTCTATCATTTATTTTGTAGCTATTGTTCTGTTTTTTATTTTTCAATCTCCCCACTCTTACTGATTTCTTGCTCAACATGGAAATCTTTGTTCTAATCTCGCGATTTAAAAATATTCCAGCAGGGGATTTTTTCCGTTCTAGTCAAAGGACTCAATCTATATGCATATAATGCCTTTATCAAAGCAAACTCAAGGGGTAATTCTCTTTCCTCCGAAATAATTCTTTTCATTGCTTTTTTTTATCTCTCTTACAGACACTTCCGCTAGTCCGTTGCTCTCCGGATGGTAAGCGGGGCTAAACATCGCATGTATGCCATTTCTTTCGAAAAATGTCTTTATTTCATAACTTCTAAACGGGGGCCCATTATCCATTACCGCCACCTCCGGGATACCATATCTCGCTAAACATTCTCTCAAAAGTCTATGCAGAATCCCGCCGATGTATTTGGAACCATTTCACATTCTATCCAATTAGAATGCGCATCCACCAATATCAAAAAAGTTTTTCCCGCAAAATAGAAATAGTCGAGATGAATTCTCTTCCAAACTTTGTTTGGTGGAGTCCACTCGGCAAATTCCTGTTTTGGCAGCTTTGATGTGTTTTCCATACATGTGCTACAGCTTTTAGACAGTTTCTCAATTTGCTCATCCATTCCCGGCCAATAGACAGAACTTCTAGCCAGAGTTTTCATTTTATTTACTCCAATATGATTTTCATGGATGATTTTCAAAACATATTCTCTTAAGGAATCGGGGATGATCATTCTATTTCCGAAAAATAGGCAATTTCTTACTATTGTTATCTCGTTTTTAATTCTATTATAAGGTTTTATATCTACCTCTGAGTCAACATCATACTTATCGTACTTGACTAACTTATATAGTTTTCTAAGAGTTGGATCTTCTTGGGTTTTGTACGATACCAAGACGTAATCTAATATCGAATTTTCTATTAATAATATTTCTCCCATTTCCTCTTCCTTCTCCCCTTTTTCAGGATTTGGAAATCTTGAAAGAAAATCTGCAAGAGGTATTTCAGTTCCCTTATTATATTTAATTTCAAAATTAAAATTTGATATTGAGAGTGACCATCTATGTAATCTATTTGCCACTAAGGCTGGTAAATTATTTTTATCGCCAAAAATGGCTAGTAATGGTTTGTGATCTGTATTAACAATAAATTTTCTTCCGTAAAGGAATTGTTTTAGCCTGTTTAAGGTAAAGAATATTGATAACCCTTCTTTTTCTATTTGGGAATATTTCTTTTCTGTGTCATTTAGTGTTCTTGAAACAAAAGTAATTGGTTTCTCAATTCCGTTTACAATATGGGAAATATATCCTCCAATACCATAATTTGATGCATCACAAGTAACATAAGAGGTAAATCTTGCGAATAATGCGTCAAACAAGTTTTTGTACTAATCAAATTTTTACATTTTTCGAAAGCCTGATCATGTTCATTTTTCCAATTCCAATTATAACTTCTTTTCAATAGAGAGAATAAAGGATTTGCATGTATGGATAAATTTCTAACGAATTTACTGTAGAATGACAACATGCCCAAGAAAGATTTCAATTCTGAAATGTTACTCGGTTTAGGACATTTTTTTATACTGTCCAATTTATCCTCAAGGGGATAGATTCCATTTTTATTTATTCTATGTCCCAAATAATTGATTTCATCAACAAAAAACAAAGATTTTTCTTTATTAATTGAAAAATTAAAATCCGATAATTTATTCATGACTGTTTCAATATCTGAAATATGCTCATTTACATCAGACGATGCTATAAGAATATCGTCTAAATATATTATTACATTTTTAAGACCGGAAAAATATTGTCCATAGTTCTTTGGAAA
>CP092886.1:72577816-72644249 GCA_030710605.1 Cordylochernes scorpioides
CTAAATACGGACCGTCCAGCACGTATCAGCAGTTATGTTCACTTCGACGCTAGGCACTCACCTTGTGCAGTCTCTACTCGACTCACGAGCCGCTGTCGACTAAATACGGACCGTCCAGCACGTATCATCAGTTATGTCCACTTCGACGCTAGGCACTCACCTTGTGCAGTCTCTACTCGACTCTCGGGCCGCTGTCGACTAAATACGGACCGTCCAGTACGTATCATCAGTTATGTCCACTTCGACGCTAGGCACTCACCTTGTGCAGTCTCTACTCGACTCCCGGGCCGCTGTCGACTAAATACGGACCGTCCAGCACGTATCATCAGTTATGTTCACTTCGACGCTAGGCACTCACCTTGTGCAGTCTCTACTCGACTCACGAGCCGCTGTCGACTAAATACGGACCGTCCAGCACGTATCATCAGTTATGTCCACTTCGACGCTAGGCACTCACCTTGTGCAGTCTCTACTCGACTCTCGAGCCGATGTCGACTAAATACGGACCGTCCAGCACGTATCATCAGTTATGTCCACTTCGACGCTAGGCACTCACCTTGTGCAGTCTCTACTCCACTCCCGGGCGCTGTCGACTAAATACGGACCGTCCGGCACGTATCGCAGTGAGATAGCGGACTGACTGTTGATAGGGGCAAGGCGTGGTCGGCTCGAGCTACCAACTGACAGCAACGGTCAGATAATAGAGCCAGAGTCTTACAAAGTATTAGAATATAGGCATTACACTCATATATTGCACATATCAAGCACACATTTATAATCATATATATTTATTTAGAATATATGTATATTTTCGAATATTTGTGTGTGAATATTTCCGTCTGTACTCCTCTTTATAACCTGAAAGATTATTTGATGTTTATAGTTCCGAAAATTTTTACTTCAATTTGACTAAATTACTGGAGGCAGGTTTCCGCCAAAACTACAATGTCAAATACCATACTAGTAGTATCAAAGTATCTAAACAAATGAAAATATCGCGTATTAAACCTTATATATATACGTGGAAATATGATGAGGTGGGGAGAGAAATAATCACACCACAAGTTGGTAGAGGAACCCAGGCAACCAGAGAGAGAGAGAGGTAGAGAGCCGGGACCGGCAAAGCCGGGCGGCCGTTCGTGTCCACACAATCCCCCAACTGTCTTCAAAGTCCCGAGGTGTTAAGTGACGGACCCCAGGAGCCCCTTGGAATGTCGCTGATGTCTAAAGTGACCGGTCCTTACCCTTCCGTCTCTCTCTGGGTCAACTGTAGGTTTGCTTTATTATTCCTGGAAGAGTATATATTATGACATATGGCCCCCGTTGAAGAAGGCTGAACATGGTTTGAGTATACTTAAAGCTGGAGAAGCCAGGAATAGAGAAAATAATTTTACAGTTAATATTAATTAAGGTTATGGTGACACATAGTTTTATGTAAATAAAATATTGTATAGTACACAAGTAAATATTATTTACAAGAAGTTTTACAACACCGGAGATTTTGATATTTAAGGGAATTTTTGATAATATCAAAGTTATAAAAGGCTATATACAATAACATCTAATGTATTATAAGGGAAATGCTATTGAGAGGTGTGAACAAGGAGAAGGGGAGTCACATACACATGATGGAAATCTTAAGGTCATTAAGACTGGGAAACTCTGAACTTTAAGATATGTTTTTCAGGCGGACATGGCAAGGGGAAACTTGGCATGGGCTTACTATGCTATAGGTGTAGAGTACGAAATATAAGGTTGAGGGTGGAAATTGTGTGAGCTCACAACTGAGGTAAATATAGAACTACATACAATGTTAGAATTTTGGCGAACAGAGCGAGGGGAAACTTGCTTTGGGCCATTCTACCTTATGTATGCAGTTACTCGTGTAGCGAGTCCGAGGGGAAAGGTCCCGTGTGTAGGTGAGGAAGTCGCAAGACTTATAGTTCGAGATACACAGGTAGAATATAGGCGAAAAGAGCGAGGGGGAAACTTGCTTTGGGCCTTTCCACCTCAATTATTTCGATATTAAGGCACTCTAGTAGTTTTAACTAATTGAAGGAAAGTGTGCGCGCACAGTGCCAAAAGTTGAGACGAGGACGGTGTTGTCCTTTACAGGTGACAAGCTTCTCGTACACGAGGTGTTTGAACCGTCGTGGGAGCTTGTGCGAGGAGATGATTTCGCGACGGGTTGAACGTAAAACCCATGTCTGCGCGAAATGTTGACGGACCGGACAGAATCAGCGACGATGTTTAACGTACCTCCGTGGGAAATATCGGACGTAGGTTATATCGTGCTGGTATGGACAAGGGACAAACATAAATTTGAAGACAGGGCCCGTGTGGCGAATGTGTGGCGCGAGAAGGAGGAGCGAAGTTGTGCCGCTTGATGCAGATTGTTCAAGTGCGAACAAAAAGGAGTTGATAATCATCTAGCAGTTAGTCAATCTGCATCCTGTGACGAACACACCAGTGGCTAGATGGTGTGGGTCGGTGGATATGCTATAGAGAAAATCTACAAAATATATTATCGTAAATGAAGCGTGGAGATTAGTGGCAATAGTAGTTCGATAATTGATTAATCAAAATTTCTCTAGAGGGGCATGGGCTGGTAAAAGGTTGACAAAGTTGTAAGAATGAGTGGGACATTCAGAGGAAGATTGATAAGGTTACTAAGGGTTGGTTGTAAGCAAGGCTCACGTGGTGGTTGGAATTCATCGACGCCCGAGCTAACAGAGTGAATTATGGGTCGGTTAGGGCAAGACATTATATTTCGTGAGCAGTGCTTACAAGTAGGAGAGAAGGTCAAATACAAAGTGGTACAAATGTTTAGGTACTGGAGGTATCTATTTTATAGATAACTTGATTATTAAAATCTATTGTTGATCTTAAAAATCGTAAAGTATGAATAGGTAGAAATCCATTTTTTAAGGGGTGACTTTATAATAGAAATCATTTCATTAAAATGACGATTATTGAAATCTTCGGTAAGGTAAATAATTCATGAGGTTTAACATAGTTATATATATGGTATGGATGATAAGAAATCACTGTTAATAAGGGTGGAATAAATGTAGCTATTAAACATTTTTATATATTCAAATCGAACTAAACTAATTATGGAAATATTGGATTAGAGTCCACAAGGAATGACTTATTTAAAGAATGGATGCTGGGGGTTAAAACAATTACACTCACAGGTTATGCTGGTTTAGGGCGCAAGTAGATTCATTGAGTTCATTGAGGGAGGTTCTGTCTGCTGATACTGTACGTGCCAGTGTTGCCCGCCACTGTAGTGGCAGGGATATGGCAGAGTCTTGTCCATGATGGTGGAAGATGTCCTGCTCTGGCACGGTGATCGTTCTTGGGCAGATCTAGAGCTGAAAAAATGGGCGGCAGCTTCATCTCCGTTGTAGGTGATCACTTCTTCAGGGTAACGGTTCAAAAGTTGGCGAGGAAGGGGGTGAGAGCTCGAAGAGAAGTGGCTACAGTTGAGTTGGTTGTAAATTATTGTGGAACTTGGTTGTGGGTTTGTCTGATCATCGTGGTCTTGCTTCTTGTTTTCTCCATACTCTGGTATATGAGGGATTTGCTTCCCGGCCAGGTCTTATCCTGTCGACTTTTATGTGGCAATATAATAAGGTGGGAAGAGAAATAATCACACCACAAGTTTGGAAGAGGAACCCAGGCAACCAGAGAGAGAGAGGTAGAGAGCCGGGACCGGCAAAGCCGGGCGGCCGTTCGTGTCCACACAATCCCCCAACTGTCTTCAAAGTCCCGAGGTGTTAAGTGACGGACCCCAGGAGCCCCTTGGAATGTCGCTGATGTCTAAAGTGACCGGTCCTTACCCTCCGTCTCTCTCTGGGTCAACTGCAGGTTTGCTTTATTGTTCCTGGAAGAGTATATATTATGACATTATATACACTCATGGACAAAATTGAGGAAGTTGTACCTTTCAGCATGTATATCGTGATTCAAACAACTCTGAATGATATTTGATACACAATGACCTTTATTGGTGGCCCACGAGATAACCTAGTGTGAAAAATATAGACTCGTTCAAAAATAAATAAATAAACAGACGACCGGCGACATCAAAGACTTCCAACTTAAATTTTCTCCCGAGTGTACTTTTAAAATTACACGGATAATTAAAATGAATCCTTTAAGGCTTCCATTGAAAGCGTATTGATAGGTATTATCATAAATATCATAAGCTGCTTCCATACGTGGCTGCATAGATCTTTAAATGCTTTGGACTTCCTTTAAGAACGTACACTTCATACTGATTCCAGACGCACCTATTCGCAGTCTGAGTATCCTGGCGTGGTGTCTGATGGGAGACAGCAACGTTCTCTAACTACAACGTCGATAGCTGAAATCTAAAGTTTCGGCAGGCTATCGAAGATAAAGCAATGAGAATACTGAATATAGCTGTTGTATAATTTGTATTAGGTATATGTGATTGTCTTTCTGCCCAAACATCGCTCTCTAGGACATGTTCTGAATATACGATAACTATACAGCCATCAAAATAACGATGATGTGGCATTGTATTCACAACATGGACAATACATAGATCAGGCTAATATGGAAGTAATGTATGGAAGTAAAATGCCGTCACACATTATGCCAGGTGTACGGACCAGTATAGCAGGGATACTACATTACATACTTTCACCACGGTGCAGTCAGACAAACTCAGAGTTATGCTGAAGGCAGAACCGTGATTGGCTGGGTAAACGATGTCCCATTACTTGGTGGTCGATGTGAGGCGTTCGGTACATAATTGCAATTTTTACTTATACTTAAAATCAATATGGCGATTGTGTGAAGTCGACTATATAGACAGAACAAGATGATCGGAATCATGATTCCCGCGACATCAAGTAATTGTGTCAATGGTCATCGGGACATCCGATATCCACACCACCGATTTATGTTCCTCATTGTCGCTGTCGCTACACTTTTGCGTGTCGTTGAAGCAGTCTGCTCATCGTTCCTCCACACAATGAGTCTTAATCGAAGTGATTGGAACTCGAGATTTCCCAGCACGAACTCCAATTCCCTGAAGATATAGATACGTTTCTCTAAGAATCCGTGATTGTTTTCTTATAAAACGAATAATACTATAACTGTTATATCCTCGATGGCGTGTAGGATTTAGGAAAGGCCAGCAGGTGACATGATGATAACACAGAACACAACAGACACAATGACAGAACACAATACTTTCCCTTCTAAGACAAGTCACAGTATTGAGGTAACTAGGAAGTTGAATAGTGAGTCGGGGTCTATTCCGAAGTTCCGGCCCTCTATCTTGAATGGGCGTTGGCTCTTCAGAACTACTGCTTTTTAGATTTTACAACTGAGCTGAGCCCTCAATATAGTCCTAATTTTCATTGTGCTCAATTGATGAAACTTCCACCAGAGATGAGCCCTCATACGGATCCTGTTTTTCCTTTTGCTCTTGGTCTCAGCCTATCTATGTGCCGTTGTGTCTCCTAACTATTCACATCCTATATATCGTAATTCCTGGAGACAATGGATCGGATACTTTTCCTGGAAGCCACTTGGTCCGGTCATTATAGCTCCTATAATATATTTGAATTCTGTTCAAACCTGCGTGCAGCACTCTTGGGTCCAACCCGCTCCCGGCCATCTCTTTGTCGTTGTACGACTGATAGGCTTTACACGATCTTTACTTTGATACCTAGTTCTTCAAACCAGTTTCTTCCAATGAGACTTTGCCCTACACCTGTGACAACTATCAATAGAAGTTTTGCTTTCTTATTCTTATAAATTCCACATTTTCCAAAAATGAATTTTTGATCTGGAGTTCTCCTTGATCCCACTGCTTGAGAGCTGTGTTCTTTTTAACTTTTTATTTTTCCATAGTGCATTGAAAGTTCTTTCCGAGGTTATAGATCTGCCTGTTCCGGAGTCAATTTGCATATTAAGGTTTCTTTGACCAATGCGCGATGTGCATGCTATTATTATAACTTCTTTCGAGAATAAAGTTGGTATTCACCCTTTCCTGATCAATCGAGTTCACCTTTTTCCCTTTCCTCTTATAGCAGATAGCTTCTACATGTCCTAACTATCCACAAGTATAACACTTAGCACTTTTAATGAATTATCTTTCTTGAGTGTGATTTCTTTTCCCACAATATTTGCAAGGAAACTTCCAAGTTTTCACCTTTCGATCATTTTTTTCCTTCACAAGAAAGCTTTTCCCGATTTCTCATTTTAGCCACATTTTAAGATGCCGTCTAGCTGCTTAATGCAATATTTTGCGCTCTTTCAAAAGTTAGCTCAGACATTAATTAAAGCCTTTCTTATAAATTTTTAACTCCACAGGCTAAGGCATCCTTTAGTCGATCATCTATGTCAGAAAAGCTACAATTTTGACTCAACTTTTTCAATGCCGCAATGAATTCAGATATTGACTCATCAAATTCTTGTTTCCTCCTATTAAAATCTTTTTTATGACATTTGGCTTGGTATTGAAATGAGCTTTTAACAATTGAACGATTTCTGCATATTTAAGTTTGAGGATGTCGTTTGGAGCAACAATGGATATAATCAGATCAAATGTCGAGACACCGCAAACAGCCAGAACGTTCGGTTTGCTTTTTCCTTCTTCCAGAATATCATTTGCCCAGAAGTAGCCCAATCGTTGGATATGGCTATCAAATAAATACTTTGCATCTTTAAACTCAAATGGTTCAATAGCGTTCATAAATATATGCATCGATAGAAATATTGTTCAAATTTTACTTTATACAAATCAAGAAATATTATTGGCAAATATGCAATATTTTGAATATTCGAATTTAGGATACAAAATAAATTACAAAGATAATCGAAATGTAACTTTAAACAGTGATACTAATGCGTATATACTTAGTTCGTCCTCGTCGATGGCGTGTAGGATTGAGAGAAGAACAGCAGGCGATTTATGATGATGGCTCTCTATTTGGTCCGACTTATAAACATGTATGATGATGATAAATAACATAGTCAATGACAACAATCATTCTATCTTTATTTTATTGACATTTTAATAATATATATTTTGCATTAGCGCGCCATCTGTAAAAAGAAATTCAAACTATTTTTGTAGTAAAGGCAATAGAAAATTGTTTCGTTTCTGTATTATCTGGCTAGTACATATGTTACAATTGCTTGAATATCCTCCCATGCCCTGCGCATCGTATAAATTTAGGGTATATATCGGGTGTCTTTACCTCACAGCAGTTTATACAGAAGGTGAGTAAAAGTGATCACACATTTTTTATAACCAAATTTTAAATGTGCTAAAAGAATATAAAGTAGTTTACTCTCAAAGTATAGCCATTGATTTCTATGGTCCCAACCCATTTTTCAGCTAAATTTGAATTGCAGATTTGTACTATTCCTCAGCCGTAGACAAGCAAATCCTCCCGAACTGAATCTTCTTCCACTTCTCATTTAGGGATGTTTTCATTGCGCTCCACCCTACAAAATAGATAAAATCCTTCCGCAAAAAGTTAATTTATTATACTATTTATGTATTATTGATCTTCAAGGGGAAAAATTAAACGAAGAGCGAAAGACGGCTGCCGATACAGTAACATACTTACCAAATCAGGAAAATTAACCATCGATCCATATATATAAATCAAAAACAGTTTCAGAACAATAAAATCGAAGTTCCGTGGCTTATATCTTGTGCAACACAATATGGGAATACATAGAGCTCTCCCTTCCGTCTTTTACTTATAAATATGTTCGTTGAAGACCGACAGCTCGAAGGCTCGGGTCTTTTTGAATGATCAAATTAATTGCAAAGATTTTTACATCTTTTGTGATCTCATATGAATCGCAATTTTCTTGTATTTAACATCTGTGTATCAGGCGTAGTTCTAAATATATGTTGGGTTATTTAGTAGAGAATGCGTGTGTCCCATTTGTTTGCTTGTGTTATAATAGTTTGTGTTGGATACGCCGGGGACAACATTCACCCGTGGCAACCTAACGCTGTAGATAACATAGTTGAGATTCAAACAATAAGAAATAAGATAGGGATTGTAATCGGATGCACTTGTAAGTCATCTAGTCCGAGTTTGTTTGAATGTTTAGATTGGGCAACCCTGCCGCCTTTCAGCGCCTCTGATTATCTCCAGGATAAATGTCGACCACGTTCCTCAACTCTGCTGGGACCTCAGGCTTGCAGAAAGACATACGCCTAATGAGATATGGATTTATAGATTTATTAACGTTAAAGTGTACGTAATATATGTTTCAAAGAATATACTTGACCAAGATGAGTCTGATATAAAAGAACTTTTCAACCAACATTTTGGTCTGATAAAATAAAAGAAATGCAGAGCGGCAAATATGTTTAAGGCGTCGAGGGCTTTTTCCCACCCATATATATCAGGTTGTCCCATAAATAATGGCCATTTGGAAGCGACCAATTAAAGACACCATATTTAAGCCAAAAATGAGTTTATTTAAACAAATTAGGCACCATTAGAATCACAGAACTTATGTCAAACGTGATGGTAACCTATTTATGTCATTTTCATAAAGGTCTGGTTGTCTTGAGGCCAAAAACCCCAAAAGGAGTTTTTCACGTCTCTCCGGTTGTTCAGCCGTTTTCTATGAAAAAAAAAAAAAATCCGAATGCTTTTAAAAATGGAAATCGGTAGTGGGCAGATCAGGGGAATAAGGAGGGTGAGCTAGAACTTCCTAACCTAATTGAGTAATTTTTTTTTTTGGGTCGTAAATAAAGAGTGTGACCGTGCGTTATCGTGAAGCAGAATAACGCCTTTCCTATTGACCAAACTGGACATTTTTTCTGACAATGTCAGATGCATGGCTTTAAAATCTTGACAAAACACTTCTGAATTTATCGTTTTGCCACTATTCAAAAAGCTGTAATGCAATAATCCAGCATATGACCACCAAACAATAAGCATTATCCGCTTTGGATGCAAGCTTGGTTTTTGGAAGGGTTTTGGGTCCTTATCTTTGTCTAAACACTGCCTTTATTTCTTCATGTTTTGTCAAAAAGAAATCACTTTTCATCACACGTAACAATTCGTTTTAAAAAAGGAGTCAAATTGTTGCGAGCCAACAAAGAACTTCAAATTTCTAGACGTCGCTGACGTTGAGCATCACTCAAATCGTGCGGGACCCATTGTGGCAATTTTGTTTTTGTTTGGTCAATTTGGTGGTCTAGTAATGGTTGATTTTGAAGCATTAAGCTCTGCACTTACCTCACGCACTGTTTGGGTATTATTGGATTCAATATGAGACTTTAGATCTTCATTTTTGAAGGTTGACCGACGACCACGACCATCTAGAGCTTCAAGTCCGAAATCGCCAACTTTAAATTCTGAAACCATCTTCTTGTAGTTCTTTCGGAAAAAGAAGCTTTTCCCCAGGCCTCAAGGTTTTTGGTTGCCTGGGCAGCCGAACGTCCAAGTTTAAATTAGTGAAGCAAAATAATGCGCAAATTCCTAAGTTCCATTGCTCAATATTTTAAATTAGAGATTTTTTATCATTTGTGAAAAAATTATCGAAAGGATGTCTGCACGTAAATGCGCGTGTTCTAAGCTTTAGAACAATATATAATATGCATGTGTTGCCAAATTATTTATGTAAATTATTTCATTTCAAAAATGTGTTTCAAAAAACGGCCATTATTTATAGGACAACCTGATACTTACACACATGGACAAAACTTAAGGAAGTGGAAGTCTTTGATGTGGCCGGTCATCTGTTTTTTTTTTCTTCTTCTTTTTTAAAAGAGACAGAGGCAATTTTGTTCAAACTAGGTTATCTCGTTTGTATTCAATAAAGGTTACGGTGTATCAAATATCTTTCACAGTTATTGTCTGAATCCTGATATACTTGTTATAAAAGGTACATTTTTGTATTCCATAAGTGTATATTAAAAGGAGCAGTGCCTCTTTAGGTACATATATATATATAAGTTCATTTAATATTTTAAGGAGACATCTTATTATAATAAAAGTATGCTGTTCTATATAGATGAATATTATTAAAGAATATTCTATTTTCTCAGTCAATAAAATATTCATGTAGATAAATATCCCTCTTATAGCTAAGGTGTTTAGCCTACAAATATATATATATATATATATATATATATATATATATATATTATACATGCCGAGAGTGAGAATTCACGAATACACTTCGTTCTCTTTTCATGCGGTTTTTTTATGCGGTTTTGGAGTTATGCGGTGCAAGAAAAAAAAAATTATTCGAATTTCGAAACATTTTTTTTTGGTGATTCACTTTTTCTGAAAACGAATAAGAATAACAACTACAACTCTACTATTACGCAATCAATACAAAGAAAGAATTTTGTAACGTCCTGGTTGTATGTTAAGTTATCCAAAAAACAGTAGAGGGGAAGTTCCAATGTCTTTTATTCCGCGCCTGCCGGTGTCTTACACAACTCGTGCAAAACCGAAATCAAAACTGAAAACCCGCCGGCGTGCCAGCTGCCGTTACAAATTTCTTTTTTCTTTTATTGACATGTTTTCTCTTGATTTGTTCTTAAAAACAAAAGAGACAAAAACAAAAATACCTCGTTAAAATTGCGTGTTTTTATGCTGCATTTTGTTTTTGTATGAAACTAATTAAAAAAGCCTGCATATTGGAAAGCATTAGAAAATAAAACTTTGTGAAAGAAGGTTACTACCGAAAACCGGAAGATAAATTTACTCAAGTGAATTGTAAGTTTTTTTGAATAATTTTAGTGCGTAATTGTACATTAAGTTTTTTCTATAATTTTTAGTCCTCTTAAAGAAAATGTGTGACAATAATAAAAAACAAAAAAGAAGTGCAATTTCGCTAGAAACCAAAATTATAATTCTCGATTGCTTGGCGAAAGGAGAAAGATCAACAGCAATAGGTAAACGTTATAATTTAGGCGAATCTACTATAAGAGCAATAAAAAAAATGAAGCGGCAATAAGAAGATCAGTCAGATCTGGTACAAATTTGAGTTCTAAAATTTCATCATATTCAAGAGGTACTTTAATAGAAAAAACAGAAAAGGCTCTCGTAATTTGGATTGAAGATTTAACTCAAAAAAGAATTCCGTTAGATGGACATTTAATCAAGATGAACGCCCTTAAATTTTACAAGGAGTTAAAAGAATCAGAGCCATCTACATCTTCACGTGAAAGTAATCCACAATTCTCTGCCAGCACAGGGTGGTTAACTGGTTTTATAAAAATACATTCTTTTCATAATCTAAAAATAAAAGGTGAGGTGGCTTCTGCAGATGAAGAAGCTGCTAGAAAATATCCTGAAAAGTTGGCTAAAATTATTAAAGATGGAGGATATTGTGCCCATCAAATCTTCAATGCTGATGAAACAGGATTGTTTTGGAAAAAAATGCCAACCCGTACTTACATTGCAAAGTCCGAAAAAAATGCCAGTGGTTTTAAAGCTGCTAAAGATCGAGTTACTTTATTGCTGTGCAGCAATGCATCTGGCGATCGAATGTTAAAACCGCTGCTTGTAAATCGATCTTTAAAACCACGTGCATTAAAAGGAAAAGACTTAAATACACTGCCCGTACATTGGATGGCAAACAAGAAGGCCTGGGTAAAAACGGCTATTTTCACTGAATGGTTCAATAAATGCTTCGTACCCGAAGTAGAAAATTATATGAAAGAGATGGGTCTCGAATTTAAGATCTTATTAATTCTTGACAATGCACCAGGTCATCCAAACTTAAAACATCCAAATATAAAGGTAGTTTTTTTCCCTCCAAACACAACGAGCCTAATTCAACCATTAGATCAGGGAATTATTTCAACATTTAAAAAATATTATGTAAAATTCACTTTCCAATTCAATTTCGATAAACTGGAATCCGATACAATAACAGTTACTGAAGTTTGGAAACAATTTAATATCTTGAACTGTGTAGATCATGTTGCGTTAGCAATTGCCGAGATAAAATCACAAACTTTAAATGCATGTTGGAAAGCTGCTTGGCCTGAATGCGTATCAAAGAGAAATGAATCAAATAGAACAACAATAGTAACATCAGATATTATTTCAATTGCTAAGGAAATAGGTGGGGAAGGTTTTGATGATTTTGGCGAGCATGATATAGAAGAATTGCTTGTGGACGAAGCCCTAAATGATGATGATATTTTGGAAAGTATGGTAGATACTACTAAAGATTTCGAAACAGTAGATAGCGAACTGGAAGATGTTACTCCACTGGACGAAAAATTACTTCGGGAAGGCCTTCAACTTTCCGGTAAATTGGAATTTTTTTTTATTCAAAATGATAATGATGTAGAACGCGCCTTAAAATTCCAACGTGATCTGAAATTTTGTATGTCTGGCTACAGAGAACTCTACAAAGAACTAGTCAAGCCATCACAGCGTTTGATTACTGACTACCTTGTCAAAGAAAAAAAATCACTGAAGTTCCTAAAGAAGCATTACCATGTAGATCTGATGACGTAATTTTATCTTCAAGTGATGAAAGTGATCTTGCACCAATCCACAAACGGGTTCGCACATTATCAGACAGCGAATAATGATGAAAACATTCTTAATATGATTTTAAATAAAGTTTTGTTTATGTTTTTTTTTTACATATTAAGTTTTGTTTTGTTATTAACACACATATGTGCCATTTATTAAAATATGATGAGAAAAAAGTTAAATCTTATTATTTATAAATCTTTTTTTATGCGATTTCTGGTGCATTTTAAAACATTATTTAGGTTTTATGCGATTTTTTTAATAAATGGAACGTATCCATCATTTTACATATAAATGTATGTCTTTTTTTGTGCGATTTTTTTTATGCGGATTCCCCTGGAACGCATCTACCGCATAAAAAAAGAACCAAGTGTATATTGATTCCTACCACCCCCTATTAGCACAAAGTTAACAATTAGGCGCTATTATTTATATACCAGCCATTAAGGACAAGAATTGGTGGTCAATACAATCAGGCAAAGATACTGTAGCTTGGCTTTGTGTTGTAGTCAGTTCCATTGCTTGGAACAACTAGAGAATGTGTGTGAAAAGATGCGCGCCGACTCATCATCAAACAAGTATGGCTTCGCTTCAAAGTTCAGACTTTAGCCGCAATGTCGGCCATTCACGATAGTTAGAATAGATCACTTCGGCCCATATGACGTCACCATTGTTCGACGACACAATAAACGCAATGGAGTCCTGTTTGCCTGTATGAATGTGCGATCAGTTCACTTCGAACTACCACATGGCCTGTCAACAGATTCTTGAATTCTCGCTATCAGAAGATGCTTGCTCGCCGCGGCCAGTCGAGATCTATTCACAGCGATAACGGAACACATTTGAAATGAGATGAAAAAGAACTACGGAAATCCTTAAATGATATTGATCAAGACATCGTGACAAACACGCTAGCCTGCAAACAGATCGAATGGCGTCACCCCATCAACGACGCCCCATATGGGGAGAAGTTTGGAAAGTCTTATTAAATCTGTAAAAAGAGGAATATCAACTACCCTAATGCCAATAAAACATGAAGAAGAAGTTATACAAACGGTATTCATAGAAGCAGAAGCTATCTTGAACTCATGCCTCTAACCCACATGGCAGTCAACCTGAAATAACCTGAATATCTTACTCCAAAGCACTTTCTTATAGGAACGTCCAGCTACAGAAATGCAAAAACAATGGAGAACCTCACAGAAGTTGACCCAAATGTTCTGGAGGAAATGGATATGAAAGTACCTGTCCTAAATTAGAAGAAGCACATAGCGGCATACGACGTTATCCCTAGAAGTTGGTGATGTGGTCATAATTATTAAGGAGAACCTAGGTAGCAACACTTGGCAACTAGGAATAGTGACTGCGACTTTCCCGGTACGAAATGGTGTAGTGCGGGTCGTGAATAGGAAAAGGAGCACGGGAATATATTGTCGCCCTGCCGTGAAGATAGCCCGAATGGTTCTAAAGACAGAATATTTGATTTTGAAAGTTCAAAGTGGGGGGAAGAATGTCGCCAAGGTATAGCTGGTATTCGTCTGTGCCTAAAAGATTAGGCGGAAAATGAACAATGTAAACAGAATCCCAGCGACAGCAATCTTTTTTCCTTCTTATCTGCTCAACTTTCCCCTTATCTTACAGCCGATGTAAACAGTCTGTCTTTCCTCTGCTATCTATCTCGTATTATCGACACCTGGCGCCATCTGTGATCTCTCGGCGTCAACAGCCTGTAAGTTTCTCTTTGTTTTTGTTCCGTACCTTTAAACATATCTGATTAAGAAAAGCATTTTTTTAATAGATTGTTCTCGCCTAACGGCAGTTTGTTCGTTGACAAAAGTAGTAAAGGGGCAACAGTCTGGGGAGTTGGAGGGTTAAATATCGGGATTCTAGTAGTCGGGGACGTTATAAGTGCCTTGAGTCTTTTTGCCTTGTGGGCTGGAGCTAAGTCCTGTTGGAAGACATAGTTCCTGTTTGCGGTCACCAGGGCTACACGGCAGTTTCTGGCACATTAATGTAGTTGGTAGCGTTCGCCTTAAAACCTTGTTCAAATAAGTGGGGAGGCGCGATATCACCTTCACAGCTGATGACGCCAAGGACCATCACGGAAGCAGGACATTACACAGGTACATCTGAGGGGTCTTTACTGCTCCAACGATCAATCTTGGTATTCACCTTGAGATCAAGGTCTTGATGAACGTTATGACAATTGTTTTTAGGTCAATGTCCATCTCCTTGGCTAAGGCTTTCATGCTCTTTCCAGGGTCTCTTTCAATCTTTTTGAGATTTTGGCTAATTATTCATTTCTTACCCTGTCCGATGGACGCAGGTACGATTTCCTTGCAAGCCATTTAACCATGTCTCTGTCCGTTTCATAAAATTACTTCCTTAAACAACAAACCGCGGTTTTTGGAAGCTAAAGAAATTCCATTATTTCTATTGTTTTTTTTTTTTCCGGCGCGCAAAGAAAGGATGATGGCTGTTCGATTCTAGTGTTCCTAGTTATTAATCCTTGATACACTGAACACACATTTACTGCTACATTTCACATGAATAGGGCTATGGTTAGAACGAAATAAAATATTTATTTATTTGATGGGCTGCCAAACGTAATTCCAATAGTCCTGCTGTAGTAACTAACTTTTCTACAAATAGTTTTCTCCTTTTATTATTTACAAAATAGCGATCTTTCTATGCAGACATACACTTTATAAACTACTAGACGAAGGACCCGGCTTACCCGAGAATTTCCCCGAGTGCAATTTTCTTCATACTGAAAGTACATCAATAATAAATAGTAGAAGTGCCATAGAATAGCAATACAGAAGTAATACATAAACCATAGACAAAAAGTGTATGTGATGGCAAAAATGGTATTATATTAGTGTTTTTAGGTATTTAATTTAGTTATTTTTTTTGCAATCCATTTATTAAAATAAAAACATAAGCCTCCAGGGAAAAGTTTCTTTTAAAAATATTTTTTATTTAAAAAATCTCGAGCTTTCGGGCAAGTACGCCCTTCTACGGGAGAAAAAGCTTTATGTGATTAATACGCCAATTAAATATGATTTAAAATTAAATAAAGTCCATTTTCTGTTTACATTTGCTTTAAAAGCACGATCAACGCGGGCTTCTGTTGCGCGTGCTTCACTTGGGGGTTATGGGCTGGGCTCAGGGAATATAATGTTATAAATTTCCGGAATATCTATTCTTCTGTTGATGCTATTGTTCTCTCTGGATATGATGGATTCTATTATTAGTCTCTGTAGTCTATTGGGGATGTTGGAGTATATTCCATATACTCCATAGAATGCAACGAATGCAAAACCAAATATGTCGGCGAAACTGGCAGACATTTAAATATAAGAGTATCAGAACATAAACGAAATATCGATAATCAAGACAGTAGATCTTTAGTATACCAACATATAAGAGAAACAGGCCATTCCTTCTCCCTATCAGAACCAAAGACCCATTACTCCAACATCCCCAATAGACTACAGAGACTAATAATAGAATCCATCATATCCAGAAAGCACAATAGCATCAACAGAAGAATAGATATTCCGGAAATTTATAACATTATATTCCCTGAGCCCAGCCCATAACCCCCAAGTGAAGCACGCGCAACAGAAGCCCGCGTTGATCGTGCTTTTAAAGCAAATGTAAACAGAAAATGGACTTTATTTAATTTTAAATCATATTTCATTGGCGTATTAATCATATAAAGCATTTTCTCCCGTAGAAGGGCGTACTTGCCCGAAAGCTGGAGATTTTTTAAATAAAAAATATTTTTAAAAGAAACTTTTCCCTGGAGGCTTATGTTTTTATTTTAATATTAATTCAAGCAATCCATTTAGTTGTTTCAAAATCAATATAGTTTAAATATATGCCAGCTTTTCCACCCATCCCCCGAGGTACCCGCCCCAGCGCATTTACCCTTGAAATTGCCTGAGTTGAGTGAGTGACTGCGATGGATCTTGACTGCGATGCCCATCTTCTCAATAAGAATAAGAAAAAAAAAGGTTTATATAAAAAAATTAATCCAAAATACTGACATGTAAACATTTTTCTGTAAAAAATAAAAGAGCACATGAAAATTAGGCAAATATATGTTTGCTAATGACTGCGACTGCATTTTAACCGATAAAAAAAAAGAGATAAAAAATAAAGGCCAGAACAAAAATTATTAAAAAATACGAAAGCCATTATTTACATACAGTAACGCTAATTTTGTAAAGTTTTTTTCAAAATTGCATTGTGTGCACTTACCGTAACTTAGTATTATAAATTTCTCTCTCAATACTCAATACTTTTGTAAAAAAAAAGTAACACTCGTATAAAAAGATATTTCAAAAAAAGTACGCAAACAACTTGAAAAATAAAAATGCAGAACGCTCATTGGTCGCTTAATTGGCCTGGTGTTGTTACTTCGCCTCGTATTTACTCCGCGTAAAAAAAAGTTCTTCAAATGAAAAAAAAAAAAAAAAAGAATTGCCAAAATAAACCAATCAAAATGTAGCCGTAAAATTTCCTCAGGTTTATAAAAAGCGACATGCGAAATTTGGTACCAATTGGTTCAGTAGTTTTTGTGTTTATCGCGAAACAGACAACAGACATTGACTTTTATATATATGAAGATATCTAAAAATAAACACGTCACAAATCCGTAGGTTTCGTTTTCTAACAATAAATCGATATACTTAGCAATTCAAGGAATGAAAGGAAGAAAAAATTGCAAAGAGTTTCTTTATTCTAAATGTTGGCGAGCTTTCAGGCGTTAGCCTATCTTCAGGCCGATTGCGCAAAAAATATATATATATACAAATAACACAAAAACTAAACTATATATAAGGTGTAGAACTAATCCTACCGGAAGTAAATTAAACAAATTGTAATAAAATATATTGTATACAACGATACATGCAAATATATATGCCGAAAACTTTAAATTAAAAATAAATTCTAAAAATTAAAAATAAATTCTAAAACTATGAAATTTGAGATACGCTAAAATTGCATAAAAAGGACTAAAATAAGTCTTGGCAATTACAATAAGGCAAAAAATAAACAAACCGACTATGTATTTATACAACTAACATAATTCTATTCCAACTCTCCGGGTGAGAAACCATGAATTTAGCTATGGGATATATGAAGGTACTGCTGCGGTATATCGATCCTTCTATTAATGCTCTTTTTATCGTTCGAAATCAAGGATTCAAGAATAAGTCTATTATATTTAGAGAATATATTCCGGAAGTAACACTTGACATCTTGTAAGTTAAAATGATGGCCAGTAGAATCCTCATGTTGATAAATAAGGGATCTGCTATCTTGGTTTCTTACGTTCCTGATATGTTCTTTAACTCTGGTGCCGACTGTTCGGCCGGTTTCCCCCACGTAAGAAGCGGTACATTGTTGGCAAGATAATGAATAAACCTCATTTTGTTGGTCGCTCGGTTCTGTCTTAACCTGAGATTTCGTAATAGGATGTCTGACTATTTGGCCGATGGATCGAGAGCCTACAAAAATGGGCCTAATCCCAAATTTCTTCAATACCTCTGCTAGCCTTTGATTAGTAGGGGAATACTGCAAATAGCAATTAGATCGATATACCTGCCGGGTTTGGGGAGGGAACCCGTTATAAGTGTGTTTCATCACAAATGAGGCTGGGAATCCATATCTCTGGAGGTTTCGGATGATGTTGCTCATTTCAATCTTTTTGAAGCCTGGTAGGGAGCAATGCGTGATAATTCTTTTTGTCAATGTTTTAACTATGGAAATTTTGTGACTTATCGGGCCAAATGAGTTGAAATTGAGGTATGACGGCTCTATTCCTTTCTTATAATAAACGGTGGAATGGAATTTGTGTTCGGTTCTGAGGATGAGTATGTCCAAATAAGGTAAGGCAGCCTCAGTTTCTGTCTCCATAGTAAATTTTATTTGGGGGTTGTAACTGTTCAGAGTGTTTAAAATCAGGTAACCCTTGTCTTCTTCAAACTCGCAAAAGATGTCATCAATATAGCCCTCCCAATATATATATTTTTTATCGCAGTAAAGGCAGTAGAAGTTTGATTTATTTGTGAAAAGAAACTTTCGCGTCTTACGGCGATGAAAAATATTGGGAGGGCTTGACTCAACAGTGGTGAATCTTCCCAGCGGTTTCGCCAATTTTATCTACCAGACCGCTATTTGAAATATAATTCTACTGTCCTGAAAGCTTATGTCCAGAGTTAGCAATACAGATCCGGTTTCACTGAATGGTAGCAAATGTTTATAAGAAGGTTACCTATGGTAGAATAGGCTTATACCCAAACTCTTAAGGGAAATATATATGCATAAATATATGAATATTGAGATTATATGGTAATAATACTAATGAAGATAATAATGCTATATATATCATATATATATATTGCCTTCTATATAAGTAAAGGCTACCAGACTTCAGGCAATTTATTCTGTGTACAAACACAATAGTAAAATATAGTTAATAAATAAATATTCACAATTTCCCCCCTATTTTCTACCAAACTGTAGTGTGATCAAGCTAGCAACATTGATTCCGCGTGAATATATTAGTAAGATCTTTTTTATTCGAACAAAAATATGTGTGAAACTGGGTTCTGTGAACTGACCGAGAAGGCTGATTTTCTAGTATACGTATATTGCTGGTTGTATCACTTCTCAATTTTCTCTAATTAGGTATGCCTTATTTTCCCCTAGAAAACTATAATAACTCTATTTTCTACAAGTAAATTGACAAAATATTGTATTGACCTTGAAACATTCCTATTAGAAAAACTCAAAATTATGGCCGGTTTGGAAATCAGATTTAAGGAACACCCAACAGGGTTTAATGGGGGGAGAAGTTGCAAATTGCAAAATTTAATAGCATGCGCATTATATACAGATATAGGCCAGATTGGAATGTCACAGGTGATATTTTTCACAGGAATATAAATTTTAATAAGTACAGATTAGCTTGAGAAGGATGGATTTCACGAGAATTGGGAACTAGAACATTCCGTTTTCAAATTTAAAAAGTAGAGTTTTAAGGGCTAGGTATAAATTGTACACGAACTTTGTGAATAGTTGTGTTATTAATATTTGATTTATATACAGTTAACAAATTAAAACATCAAGACGCGAATGTTTCTTTTCACAAATAAATCAAACTTCTATTGTCCTTACTGCGATGAAAAAAAATATTGGAAGGGCTTGACTCAACAGTGGTGAATCTTCCCAGCGGTTTCGCCAATTTAATCTACCAGACCGCTTCCTTAGAGCTCTAATACTGTATTGGATTATTCTGCACATATATGCTAGACTGAAATGTGGAATCTTAGAAATAGTATTTAAGCAAACTATGGACATAAACTTTTAGGACAGTAGAATTATAATTTAAATATTTGCATCGAGCAATGCTCTTCCGAAAACAAAATGTACAAGGCCAGTTAGGCATAAATTAATACAAAACAACAACGCGCCATCTATATAAAAACAAATGAAAACAATAAAACGAGAATGTTTCCTTTCATAAATAAATCAAACTTCTACTGTCCTTACTGCGATGAAAAATATTGGGAGGGCTTGGCTTATCAGTGATGAACCCACCCAGCGGTTTCGCCATTTTAATCTAGCAGACCGTTATTTAAAATATAATTCTACTGTCCTGAAAGCTTATGTCCAGAGTTTGCTTAAATAGTATTTCCAAGATTCCAGCCTTCAATGGAGTATACACAAGTAGCAATACTTGTATAATCAGAATGATGCATTATTAAAGCTCTAAAGAAGCGGTCTGGTAGATTAAATTGGCAAAACCGCTGGAAGGCTTCACCACTGATGAGCCAAGCCCTCCCAATATATATATATATATATTTATTTATTTATCGCAGTAAAGGCAGTAGAAGTTTGATTTATTTGTGAAAAGAAACTTACGCGTCTTAATTTTTTCATTTGTTATATATAGATGGCGCGTTATTGCTTTGCATTAATATATATAGTTATTTTTTATTTATATATTTTTTATTATATATATATATATATGTTGTATAAAAATATTAATTTATTTAAAATCATATTTTCATAGATTCAAATATTCTGCTAAATCGTCCGCCAGAGGTCACTCTTCCCCTATAAAAACTTGTTGTTGTTTTATCCCAATGGCCGGCTCAAAACTTTTGTACATTATGTAAAAAATCTTTTGTTTTCCTTATTCTACTTGCCTTAAGCCAGGCATTACTTTAATCAAATTATGTTCTTTTATATATTCCTAGCTCAAATAAATAAATCTCTGATCAAAACCATATTTATTATTATTCTTTCAAGATTTTAACCACGACTGCATCACCATTACCATAATCCCCAACATGATCTAAATTCAAGCAGGAAATCTCATTCATCTTTATTTATAGCATATATATATATAATATTAATTTTACTTCCAAGATGGATTAATATTTACCTATGACACACACTCGTGTTTTCTCAATGTTGTGTTAACCTTGAAAGACCGCGTGAAAACGCCCTATTACTTCAAACATACTTTTAAAATCTTCCTATTGAATTAATTTTAAAATTTTTCCTGACGAGGACAAAACTTTTTGTCAAAACTTTGAGAAAAAAAAACGCCTTCGGTCGAAGTGTCTGTTATTTCACAAGTACTTTGACTCTAATAAATTGAAAGAGATAAATGGAAAATTAGCTTTAAAACATCTAAAAATTTAACTAAAATATAATAGAAAAATACGAAACGCATGTCAAATAAGGCAAGCTCTGTACTATCTAGTCCGTTTCCCGAAGTATTCGATCCGGAGCTTCTAAATTTTCCAAGAAGCATTGATAGTGTTCTCTCGGAGAAGGATGCCTCTCCCGATGACACCCCGCCGTCGATAATATATATAAATATATAACATAAAGTTGCAGGAGGAAGATATTCCATGTACCTAGAGGGGCGCATCTCCCTTTAATTGTACATCAGAACGATTGCACTATGTGTGTTTGCATTACTCTATTAGAAGAATTCACTAGTGGTGATAGAGAATGAACCACAATACCAGTTTTGGAAATTTCAGACCAAAAGCCAGCCTTTATGCCATAGTTTCGAGCTGTGGCCCTCATCAGTACAGGGGCGGCTTCAATTTCACCACACTCTCGAGAGGGTTTATGAAATCAATCGAATTTTACCTTGCCAATTTTCACCAGCGTGTATTCTTTTTTGGTAAATTCGACCGAATTCATAACCCTTCTCGTAGAATGTTATGAAATTGAAGCCGTCCCTGTATTTAAGATGGCCACAGCCCGAACCATAGTTTTTAGGCTGTCTTTTTGTCTGAATTTGCCAAAAACTGGTGTTGTGGCTCATTTTTTATCACCATTAGTAAATATGTTTACTGGGGTGATGAACATAATGCATCGTTCAAATGCACAATTGAAGGGAGAGATCTACCCCTAGGTACATTTAAATATTAAAAACAAAAAAGGCATATCCTGACCACTCAGAGGAGCATTTCAGATGGCAGAACGCCATATAGGGGAATAAAAATAAACTAAACGTTGATTTAACTTCTTCCGTGATATTTGGCCATCCCAATTTTTTGATAAATCAAGAAAAGCCAACCACGCACGCGTTTCGGGCTGTTGGCCCTCGTCAGCGTAGTGCAGGTTATTTTTTTCTTCTTTGTAAGCATGAACAGCGTATTCACGTAAATTTGACCTTAAATATCCATTTATTGTTTTCTCAGGAAGCCTCTATGGCCAAAGATTTGGTAGTAGCAGTACAGCCTGCCCCACGCTGACGAGGGCCAACAGCCCTTAAACGCGTATGTGGTTGGCTTTTTTATTTGTTAAGAAATTGAGTTGGCCAGATATCACGGAACAAGTTAAATCAATGTTTAGTCGATTTTCTGCTCCACTAGATGGCGTTTTACCATATAAAATGCTCACGAGAGCTGTCAGGGTATGCCATTTTTGTTTTTAAAAACAATACCTGACCATTTTTCTTCTTTTTTTTTCCATTTTTCGCATATAAAAAGGTAATTTTTTCCGGGAGGATATAGATCTGTAAAAATAAATATAACATTTCCCGTCAAAAAAGACGTTAAAAATATACGCTATTTATCGATCGTAGCCGCAAACTAGCGGCCTCTGGTCGATGCCAAATCCACAAATCCAATTCCATCTAGATTTTGGCCATAGATTTGCCCAGCCACTTTTCCAGCAAAACACCCCTTTGGTATATTGTGAATATTCTATTGTATATTTCGTGGATCTAATGGAATAAAGTCCGCCCTGGAAGGGCCCTTAGCCTGAAACCATGACCTCCCGGTGAACGCTTCTTGGTTTGCTAAAGCTGGTGTTGTGGCTTTGTCACCGACCCGAGGCCGCTAGTTTGCGGCGACGATCAATAGATTGCGTCTAGTTTTGACGTCTATTTTGATTCGAGATGTGATCTTTATTATATAAAAAAAATATATATTTAAATAACTCTTAACGCAAATTTAAAAAACAATTTCAGTCCCCCCCATTCCAGCCTCGGCCAAATGGGGAAAAATACCGTCTTTCCACCAGCAAAATAACGTTGAACTCCTCGATTAGAACAATGATAGTATTCCTGCATTGATTGTGCAATATAATCATTGTTTACATTCTAATGTTGAATATATATATATAAATATATATTGCTTATGAAAGGCTTAAAAATTGTCTTTATATAACAAATATAATATCAGAGAATTTCGATTTAAAAAAATCTAAATGCACACACGGGTGTCAGCAAAAGACAAAATATTCTAAATTTTCAGATGCTCGAATCGACCCATTGGTGCAGTGCATTAGACTTTGTGGGGCATTCCAATGCCGAGTGGCGGTCCTACCAGCTATAAACATCGGGCTGACATCTCAATAGACAATTGCCACCCACGTCCACGCTTGTTTGGATAATCCCGGGAAGTAGGGCGCGCATCAGCAGTCCACTTCTACTGGAGAGCGTACGGAAATAGAAGCGCTATAATCCCGGGAAATGGCTCGACAATTAGAGCAACGCTTCTTTTTTGTTCTATTTCTCTCAATAAACGAGGCCGTAGTGGTTAATGCAAATATTAGTCGCCAATGCATAGTCTCGGAGGCTAATAAATAGCTATAGTGGTTAATACATAAACTCAGTTGGCATTACATGGTCTTGGTGGATAATATGTGACCATAGTGGTTAATACTTAAACCTAGTCGCAAATGTGTGGCCATAATGGTTTAAAACATAAACCTAGTCGGTATTGCACTACTGACAATTGAATGCTATACAAGGAAAAATACACAATTTAAAAATTTATATTTATTGGACAAATACATTATACTGAGAATAACAAATATGTAAATTTTCAAGGAATTTGGGTATAGGAATCCTGATAAATCGCTACCTAGAATAACCACCTCAAGTTACAACAACAGCACTTATACGCGTGGGTATTTAATCAAACAGAGATTGTATGACATGTAGAGGAACAGCTTCCCATTCATCTTCACCACGATGCCACAGTTCCTGGACAGTAGTGAATGGCGTGGGGTGACGAGCTAGTCGCTCGGTTACCACGGACCAGACGTTTTATATTAGTGAAAGATGTGAAACAAGTGCTATCAGAGGCAGCAGATGAAAATATTTTGTATGTACAGAAAGTAATAAGGTCCGTACAATAGCGGTAACATGTGGTCTCGTGCATTATCCTTCTAAAACAGCGTGTTTCTCAGGCTTAGAATAAAGAGTACTGAAGGGAGCTGTTTAAAGTCCAGGAATGCAAACAAGAGATGACCGAGACATGTATCTAATGGCACCGCATACAATTTCTTCAGGTAATGGGCCATATAATGACAATGTCAAATGCTCTCTGGCAATGTGCCTTCTCTGCGATGGCACCAAACACTGATGCGACCATCATGGTGTTGCTAATAGAACCTGGATTCGTTTAGAAAATCGACGCCACGCAACTCACGCGTTCAGATTTTATTGGAATCGAATCGATCATTAAAAAAGTCGAGATTAAATTATGTCAATTGTACTGAGCTTATTAAAAGGCGCTCTTATTTTAACTTCCTGACCGTTCCAGAAGGTTTTCTGTTTGGTATCATCAACTTGTGAAGTTGAATATGTGTGTACCTTACTCAAGGATGAAACGGTGTGCTTTGCCTATTGAAAAATACCAGTCTCGATCTAGCTTGAGACACGGTGCGCTCGTGAGAATACGATAAGAACAAAGGTACCTTCATCTTGAGGATGTCAAGCAACGTCCAAGTGATCACAGTTGCCAACTTATAAGAAAGGACTTCCAATCTGATTTATTTTATGGAGAGTGATTCATCCAGCTCTACATCAAATCTATAAATGCGTCTTCGCCTGCTAAGCGGCATTTCTCAGGAAATCATCTAACGGTTCCTTATTCACATCCATTTTATCGGAGATCTGCTGACTCAACAGAATCAATCCCCGCGCTTAATTTGATGGTCCGTCTTTTAGAGTTTGGTCCTCATTCATTTTCTATCGTGTTTTCCACATTTCTCTTTATATAGCGTTATATTAATGGCGGCTTGAAATATATTATTTGGAGTTAATAATCAAAGTTTATTTTATTATAAATGTGTGTATAATTAATGGTAGTAATAAGAGAAATATAATAAATTTTACACAAAATTGGCACTTATGTTTATTATTAGTAGTCATTTACTACCTCTATCTCTCTCTGCAGACCTCTCTCTCACCACAATGATAGAAAATATTAGTTAAAATGGCTCCTCCGTGGTGAGCCCTCTCAGCGGTTACACCAAATTAATCTCCAGACATCTCTACTATTGTATCAAGCTGATTTCCTTATATAGTGCGTTTTTGAAAAAAGGAAATCTGAAGGTATTTAGGGAATCTGTGACCTATGGAACCTAAGAGAGAGTTCGCCACCAATGACCCAATCAGCAAACATCATCGCCGTAGGTCTGCAGATGTAGTACAACAGCAAGAAACATAAGTGCTATAAAATGTATACAAATTATTCGAAGCTGGGGCATTTGAAAATAATTTGAATTTTTTTATTCACATCTGCTCAAGTTTAAATATTATGAAAAATAAAATTAATCGAAAGACCCTCAACACACCTTGACAAAATCCCTACATAAATATTACGAATTTGTCGACCGGAGATTTAGGAAGTTGGAAACGGAACAAAGAAGCAATGCCGAAGGTTTCGTGAAAACAGACGAAATCTCAGAAAGCAATGTTAATATAAAATCATGTGATAAAGCTTCTCCTAGATGTGCCCAGATGTACATCCTCCGCTAGCACACTCGTAAAGAGAACCGAGGGATGTGTGGAACAGTCGTCTTAGATGTTATTAGAGTTTACTTTCACTTAACGGGATGTTAACTAGAACTCTTAGAAGTCATTTGTCAGCTCAGCCAGGCATCTAACATGGAGCCTTCTCTCTACATCATTCATGTTTCTATAAGATGTCAACCAATCACAGAAAATAATTACTTTCAATCAAATACCAAATGATTACGATTGTAATTTTTAAACATAATCACAAATTATCTTGAGTAGCGATAAAAGAGTAATTCTAAAGAAAGTTCAATATATATATATACACCTATCCCCCGATTTACACGGTAGATACGTTCCTGAGAAAAACGTGTAAATCGGGGGATAGGTGTACACAGAAATAAAAATAAAATGCATTGACAGGTTAAAATATGTATTCAGCACTTAAGCTCGGGATTCCTCGTGAGATGTGTACACAGCGCATGTGTTTAATCACAGTAGCATTTAGTATAGTGCGATAAAAACAAAAAAGTAAAACTTATTGGGAAAACCGTGTAAAAGCGAAAACGTGTAAAACAAGTACCGTGTAAATCGGGGGATAGGTGTATTTTAAATGCCTAGAAAAAATTCTTTCTGCAATATTTGCAATAAATTGCAACTTATTTTTCAAACTGCGTCCAATGGAAAATTATTATTGAAATCCCAATTGGATGCTTTACATATTATCATGTAGAAAATTAGGACAGACAAAAATTAGGCAAATTTTTTATGGCAAAAACAAATTTAAATTCATAAAATACCATAGAGGCAATATACAGTTTACAGAGTAGAAAAATATAAATATCAAAATTATTAATATTTTCACAAAAAATAATAAATATTTCGCAACATAGCTCCTTTCCTACCGAAGCCGTGACTAGCAGCTTACAAATCTTGATGCTACTTGACTGGATCTGGTGTGCTTTCTGCCACGGATTCTCTCGTCATTTTTAACTTTGTCTCTAGTAATTTAACGGCTTTTTTTTTGCGGCGTGAAGAGCGGCTTTTTCGTTGTATCGTCTATAAGGACATCGTCATCTTGGAGGGAAGTCTTAGCTTTAACACGGAGCCAGTCTCAGAAAATGTAGATCACAGCACTCATGGCTTCAAGGTCTTCTAAGCGATCTTCACTTTTTCTTCCCTAATCTACCAAGCATCTCCACCAAATGTCAGGTAGAAAATTAGGACTGACAAACTTCAGGATGACACGGCAATTTATTTATGACGCGCAAGAGCAATTTAAAAGATATTTTAGAGAAAATGAGGAAAGTTTACAAAAAATATCAAAAACTACTAAAACTGTTCACTAAAATAATAAATAATTCGCTACAATATGAATTAAAATCAAAAAAGGCATATCCTGACCACGAGCACATGAGCTTTTTAGATGGCGCCAGGGTATGTCTTTTTTGATTTTAATACCAACACCTGACCTTTTTAATTAATATATTTTTCAAATCATTTTTCACACTATGAATTATATGTACAAAGGATGGCCAATTTAAAAATCAGGAGAAATTTGAGTAAAAAGCTAAGTTTTAAACTGTATTATTACCCCATAATATATTCATGTATAAAACTATCAACGATCAGTTGGTACTTACTCCGATAGTTAGCTCAAAGAATTGATTTGCACGATCAGAAGATGTCTATTTATCACCTGATCTTGTGTATTTTCCTGTTTGTTCTATTTAACGATTCCATTAATAGTTTTTTAGAGTGTTGTGTGTTTTAAAATCAAGTTTTACACACTGAGAAACTACTAGAAGAGGAGGAGGACACGAAGAGGTCACTGCCTAGGCTACACTCAGCAGCAGCCACAGAGTAAGTTGACTCTTGTGTTCATCCAGCGTCGATGGGGAGGAAGCCCAATAAATGTATAGGAACGCTAACGTACAAAAACCTCAAAACTTTGTACTTCTGTTATTATTATTATTTTTTTTTGCTTATCTCTAGTACACGTGGTACAGGCCATGGTAATCATGGTGGGTAGTTAGCGACTGCTTTTTACTGTAAGCACACCACATGTCTACACATGTGAAAGCAGTTCGACTTTGCACTTACAAATGTGCCAGAGCCCCGTTTGGTTACTTGCACTCGCTGGTGGGGTTGGACTTTTGCAAGAATCGGGGGGCCATTGGAGCATTTTTTTTTTAAACAGAAAAAAGTGTCCAATGCGGGGATCGAACCCGGGTCGTAGTGGTCGTAAACTAAACGGTTTAACCAGCCTTCCACCGACCCCCCACTTCTGTTATAAATTCATCTAATAAAACTGCTTCGATCATAATGAGATATAGAACATATTTTCATAGTATGTTTCAATATAAATCAATAACGCGCCATCTATATATAGGAGATGAAAGCATTTAAACACGAATGTTTCTTTTTTATATGTTTTATATATTTCTTTTACGAAATATAGAGCTTCTCTTTTAAAATTAACATATATTTTATCATGAAACTGGATGACTCTCACCATCTATCTGAATAAATATAATCTATAAAGGTCGATTTCTCTTTATTTATCGAAGAACATTTTAACAACAAAACATTTCTTAATAAACCAATGAACTAACCACGTACGCGATGCGGTGTGTTTGCCCTCGGAGGAATAGTGCAGCCTCTACCTCAGCTGCACGATCCATTCCCTTGATTTTTCACAAACTGTCTGATACAATCTCTTGTTCGCGATTGTCGATTCATCAAACAAAGATTTAAAGCCATTATTCTTGTAAAACTAAAACATTTAGATAAAATTTATTCCGATAGATGGCAAAATTCATCAGAACCGTTTATTTTCGATTGCACTACCCTAATTATAGTATTCATTTTTTCGTTCGTTACATTTCCACAAATATTTTTTGTTTCTACAGATTCATTTACAAATATCTTTTTTTTTTAATGCGTGTGTAGCTACTGGCCATTTAATTCACAATATAAGTATATGCATGGACAAAATATAAATAAGTTGTACCTTTTAGCATGTATATCTGAATTCAGATAATAACTTTAAAAGATATTTGACACCCAGTGACCTTTATTGAAGACACACGAGATAACAAAGTGTGAACAAATTTGTCTCTGTCTCCACTAAAAAAAAAAAAAGACGACCGGCGACAAAAGACTTTCCACTTCCTTAAGTTTTGTCTCTCCACGAGTGTAATTATTTGTAACTAAGTTTGTAGAGTAAATATTTGTAAAATCTGTGTAAATAAATGTTTGTACCCATTTCCTTCATATAATGTACATTCCAGTGGATGATATTTTTCATACTTCGACATTTAGTTAAAAATCAATAGATGACTGTTAGAGTTTAATTTTATTATTACTCTGTGTAAATGTTTTATTATATTTGACCAGGAGTGCCTGGTCACGTGTGTGTGTGTTTGATTGTATATATAGTGTGCTTGGAAATAAAATGTGTGTTAAGTTGAGCTTTGTGAGACTGGTGATTTCACAGTAGTTAGAGCTCGGAAAGCCCGCTTCATTTAGGACAAGTCCTCGGCGCTGACTATACCTCTAGGCAGAAGAGTGAGCAACATCAGAGAACCAGCCAGAAGAAGATTGGCTAACAATGACAAAAGAAATTAATTTATATTTCCCCTTTGAGCACAATTTACCATCTTTCAAAATTCGGTAGAGGTGTAAAAAGTGTTTTCCTCTAAATAAAGGCATATGTTCGCTTATAGAGGTTTCTGAATCAATGGGGGGAAGTTTGTATCCATATATGATTAAAGTGGCCGGCCAATATAATAAGAATTTAAAAATTCAAAATAGTCAAAAATAGAATAATAATACATTCAATATATGAATATAAATAGAAATATGGTAATTAATATGTTGGTTTCATATCTACTTTTAGGATTTAGTTATTTTTGAACCCTTTAACGGCAATTATTTATCAATCTTCGAAATGTCAATTTTTATTTTCTTTCCATTTTACCATTCTATTGAAGACTTACATATCTATTCAGTAGATAATTTACATTTGCACCAGAATTTATTCTAGTCGGTGTGTAAATTGGCTACTGGATATTTTTATTGTTCAACACATCGTACCATTGATTGAATTTTTAAAAATACCTCATTTTATTGATCGAATACATCACAGGACACACTAATTTTAATTATTTTAAAATACACTAAGCACAATTCATTCTAGAACCAATTTCTATAGACCTTACACAATTCATTTTAGCCTCTCGTATCTTTTTATAATTCGCGAAACGCAGAGTTGGGCTCAGCCATAAAAAATACATTCATGGACAACACTTATTGAAGTAGACGAAAAACATGGTGAAGGAAGACGAGTTTCTTTTATTGATGCATAGGTGCAAGCTTTCGGGTAAAAACCTTTCAACAGGCAAGCAATGAAGCGCGACTTATAAGAACTATAACCATTGGTACCATAGTTCTTATAAGTCGCGCTTCATTGCTTGCCTGTTGAAGGGTTTTTACCCGAAAGCTTGCACCTATGCATCAATAAAAGAAACTCGTCTTCCTTCACCATGTTTTTCGTCTAATTCAATTCAGGAAGAATTCTTTATCTATACTTATTGAAGTGGAAAGTCTTTGATACCGCCGGTCTTTTTTTAAAGGAGACAGAGGCAATTTTTTTCACACTTTGTTATCTAGTGTGTCTTCAATAAAGGTCACTGTGTATCAAATATTTTTCAGAGTTATTTTTTGAATCCCGAAAAACATGCTAAAAGGTACAACTTGCTTAAGCTTTGATCCATGAGTGTGTAAGATCAAATTTGAGGCTTGGACACATGTCACATTAGGTTGAACCTCTAAACAGCCTGTTTTAAGGAAATAAAAAACTCAGTTAGAACGTATTCTTGAAGAGAGTCGTCCCGACTCCATCTGGATGCCTCTAATCTTTGATTGAGTTAAATATATGGAAAATGTGCCGAACGTGTGAAGAAATAAAGGTTTCTATCGAAATGCTCGTGACTTCTAGGAGCTAATATGGCCAATGCGAGCAGAAGACGATCTTGTTGTCGCCTTTAGTTCTTGTGACCAACAACCCACGAGTTTAGAGTTCCCGGGAGAGCGCATTCAGGATGTCTCACCACAGTGGGGGAAGATCCTTTCCGTTTTTCAATTCTGGAATATATAGAGAAAATTCTACCTTATATATAATAACTGTAAAAATAAGATTGATTAGTTATTTAGAAAGTAATTTAATCTCTCCGCTAATTTTTAAAAAACAGGCACTGAATATTAAAAGTGAAGTTATTTGAACAAATTAGAGATATTAAGAAAAAGGCATATACTAATCGTTTATTTTTAATTGTTCCAGAATTGGTCAAATTACTCATTCTTGATTAATGAAGATAGGTGTTTGGTCAATTCTGGAATAATTAAAAATAAACGATTAGTTGATATTTATACCAACAGATGGCAGTAGCCATCAGCAACCTTTAGGTGCACGATCAGGAGATGCAGTTTTATTAATTTATCCGCCTGATCCCAGTACAATTTCACTTTTACACTATTTTTTTCGAATAATTAAGTGGGAGTTTCAAAGCTGTCAGGTCTTTACTAGGTGAACAGCAGAGTGTCGGTCTAATTACTAACTATACTACTAGATAGAGGGTTGGGATGTACAACCTTGTTTAAGTTACACACTAAATAACCCATTAATACATACATTGATACACTGTGTATGGTTTACATGTGCGCTGTGTAGGTAGGCCGGAATGACCAGACTGTCACCGAGGTGTCGGTTGAATGGAACAGCCTACCCAGGCTCGGTAAACGGCTCCTGCAATCTCCATCCTGCGTGACAATTATACTTGCAGCATCCAATATATGTAACTACTGGGTCATGTGATATGTTTCTATGAACTTGTAGAACTTACTTTATATATAAGTTCCTCTTCATATATACCCATATATTGTTTTGGTTGACATTTTCTTAGGTTTATACCATTCGCGTATTCCCCAAAAATGTGTTGTTACTTGAAAACGAAGACAACACAGGTTTAATTCGAGAGATATTTTATCTACAACTCATGAATTTTCACTTTTTTAAATGATCTGATCACTTTATTATTTTTAGAACTAGCTATAGAGCATTTTTTAGTTTATATAAAATTAGGGTTACACAATATGATAAAGTATATTTTCGGATGTTGTTTCACGGATCATGCATATCAGAAATATTTAATTTCCAAATTTTTTTTCGGTGAATATACCGTCTCTCCAATTGAAAAATTTATGATATATTAAAATTGATAAAATATGAATTTTAACTGGAACATATCTGGGACGGTTATTATGGGCTAGCACGTTAATTTCTAATACACAGCGCTGTGTTTTACTTTAAAATCAGATACACTCATGGACAAAACTGAAGGAAGCTGTGCCTTTTAGCACGCATATCGGGATTAAGACAATTATTCTGAAAGATATTTGATACACAGTGACCTTTATTGAAGACACGCGAGTTAACCAATTGTGAACAGAATTACTTCTGTCTCCTTAGAAAAAAAAAACAGACAACCGGCGACATAAAAGACTTTCCACTTCCTAAGTTTTGTCCATGAGTGTACATTTTAATATATCGTGAGTGTTGATTTAATTTGTCGTGACACATTTTAAGACTAGAAAAAGGTGTCCGTCCGTAAAAGAGAGTGGAAATAGACGCCAAGCTATTTATCATAGAAGGTGGTGTGGCTTAGTAAAACTGAAATGGGCTAAGATGCTTAGAAATATTTTTTATATATCGTCCTCTACCTTCTTTTATCGGTTTACATTTCTTTGAAATGACAATGTGCATTCCTTACTCGGTATAAATTCTTGGCGAGGGAATTCTATAAATATATTGATTCATGCGTTATCCGCAATAAATGTCTCTATATATAAATAAACAACGTGCTTCAATCTTTATTTATTACTCTATTTATATATCTCCATCTATATTTCTTTTCAAAGCTTATTTAAACCGAGTTAAAATTTTGACAATCTCCTATACATCCATCATGCGGGACACCTGACTATATACTCGTATATATGCGCTCTGCCATCTAAAAAGCACATGTGCTCGTGGTCAGGAGATGCCTTCTTTATTTTTAATATCAACACCTGACCCACTTATCTTTTATTTTTTTCTATTGTTTTCTCATATATATATATATATATATATATACTATAGGGGAAATTTACACATATTATTGAGGGGAATGATTACTTTCGCCATTTGTATACTTAGCAAAAGAAAGGTTTTATCTCTCTATACAGTAAAGAGATAGGCTAGAACTAAGTGTCATCTCTTAATCGTCTCTGCGAACTAGTGGACTCGGGTCGGTAACAAGCCACAACTCGAGATTTGGCAAATCCGTAAGGCAGACCTGAAGAGCATGGCCTTGATGTGTAGTTATGTAATACTTAATATCCAGTCGAGTATTGAAGTAAACTCTCCTTCCTTTGTAGATCAGCACAATGCCGACGTTACAGTGGTGTTTCCTCTTCGCCAGCTCTATCTCCTCTCAGACCGCTGAGGACCAGGTATAAGAACTGTGTGACAAACTGGACTCTTTCCTACACCTCCTATATGAGGATGTTAACAGGTACGAGATATAAGGCGCGGTGGCCGTGACAGGGTGGAACTCCTTGATCTGCTTACACCTGGGATGAAGGCAATTCTGAGTGGATTCCTCGACATCACAATTGTGAGTGTCGGAGAAAACAACTGCTGTTTAGGAAAGAGGTTGTCCGACTTGAGGGTGGCTTGTAATGGCGGATGAATTCCAGACCTCCTTTCAGTAAGGGATCTTAATCTGGTGTGAATATTTTTAATTTAAATATATTTATAATGTTTTTACTTTTTTTTGTTTATATGTATATATAACGCGTTCGTGGTTGGCTTTTCTTGAATTATCAAGAAAATGGGTTGGCCAAATATCAGAGAACAGACTGAATCATCGTTTAGTTGATTTCTGTTCCGCTAGGTGGCGCTCTGCCATCTAAAAAGCCCACGTGCTCGTGGTCAGGATATGCCTTTTTTGATTTTAATATATATATTTTGTTTTATAAATGTTGACTAGAAACCAATAATCCTTGTTAATTTCCATTGTCTTTCTTTCTCCTATTTCATATTAGGCATTCACATTAACATTTCTAATTCAAAATTACAATGTTTAGTTAGAAGCTCATCCAATGGGCGAGTTGAATTCTATAACAGATGAACTATTCCACGTTGTTGCATTCTTTCAATTTGCCACTAATAATATTACTATTGATTTAGCTTCACTGTGTGTGTGTGTCACTAAATGTATTATATGATGCCACGGGGCGTAAAATTTGTCAAAGAACGTTTAATATATATATTTTAAATTGAATATATATTTAAAAAACAATTATATATATTCATTTTAATTCATTTGAAAAGTGTGGTGAAAGAGTAAATTAGGATATGTAATGAAAAAGTGAAGGTAATCAAATCAATATTTAGAAGAATAGCAGCTAGTATTTTCGAATTCTATAGACTTAGAACAAGTAAACGTATATTAGTAGAAACAATCCAGCGCTCACTCCGTCCTTAATCCAGGTAATAAGCAAGAAACAGACAAAGCAAGTCATGGAATCAATTATTCCAACTCTACCATAATTCTCAGCATGCCTTAAAGAATATAGTTCATAGAGTTATTAATAAAGACACAAGTGAAAAGAAAACAAAAATCTTATTTTCACTAGAGGAACAATATTTAAAAAATGATTCATCTATGCCAGAAAGCTGTATAGATGCACTGCCACTAAACAAGACTTTTATGTAGATTATACAAATGGAAAAGTTTGATTTTCTGTGAAAAAATGATTTTAAAAAACACAAGAAATTTGGACAGCCAAATGCTTGAAATATTTTCTTAAAAGATGCCACTCGCTGAGTGCTTCATGTCAGGACATGGGACCTTACTTGATTGAAAAAAAAAATAAAAATGATATAATTGTGTACAAGATCTAATATCGGAATGTTAGAATTGTAATTATGATACCTATTAAAAATAAAACACTAAAAGGTTAACAATACATTTCTTTAGAGCATAAAAGCTAGCTTTCGGATATGTCCTTCCACAGGCCTGCCTATATATACTCATCATCAGATAGACATGTGTTGGTTTTCCACAGACATACTTATATCGATCTATTATGTTATAGACACATTTCCTTCCACAGACATACATATTTAAATAAAAAAAGCATATCCTGACCACGAGCACATGAGCTTTTTAGATGACAGAGCGCCATCTAGTGTACAGCAATCAACTAAATGTTGATTTAGCTTGTTTTCTGATATTTTGCCGACCCATTTTCGTGATAAATCAAGAAAAACCGACCACGAACGCATTTCGGGCTGTTGGCCCTCGTCTTCCTGGTGCAGGCTGTGCCACTGCGACCAAAAATGTTTTGGTCCCAGAAGGCTTCACAGACATATATAGATCCCTCATCAGATAGACAGGTATTGTCCATCAAAAGGCCTGTCTATATAGATATATTATCAAATAAACAAGCCTGTGGAAGGGCTACTTGTCCTAAAGCAAGTTTCTATGCAATAAAGAGATATTTTTCAACGATTAAATTTAGATGATTATAAGAAATTTTAATAATTTATTTAATTGCAATACCTAAATATTCTTCTACTCTCCTTAATCTAGTGAAATGGACACGTTTTTTTACATCACGACAAAACATCTTATACTGCAGCTCTTGCACGGGCATTTCCTCTCATTAGGTATTAAGCTAATATTGGTATAGAGTATGTAGTGAATGGATAGATTCTTCGAATTTTTGAAACTCTGTATAAGCAAGAATTTTAACCATCAAGATACACCTTTACCTGAAATTAAAAAAAACTGTCAAGTCGATCAAATTATCGTTCTCAGTAATTGAAGAAGAACTCCAACTTTCGCACTCTCTGCTAGAGAGGGAGGGATCTCGTTCTTTTTAACTAAAAGGGCCATTTTTATCTTCAGTCGGGACAACGTTCCGCTCTAAAAAGAAGAAATGTGAAGGAAATTTACATTGAACTATGCAACTCTCTCTAATATACTTTAAAATAAGTGTCATGGTTTATATGGTCACACGGTGTCGTTCGACATGACAGCTGTAAGCAAAAGATCGCATATTTTTGAAGGTTCTCTCTCTCTCTCTGCAGGCTTCTAATTTAACATCAAAGACAATCCTTATGATTGCTTGGACCTTGCAACAGGTAGCTAAACTATTTTCAATTTCAATTGACTTATATAACTCAATACAAAACCACATATCACGACTTCAACTCATCAGGAACGAAGGCGCCTTGAACTTTCTACACAACAAGAAATCTATAAACAAGATCATGGTGAATAAGGCTGATTAGTTTCCTTTGTAAGTTCTGGAAGTCCAAGGTAGGATTCCTAACCTTATTCCTGCTTAGGTAGGAAAACATAACCTCCTTTTGGGTTTAAAGCACCCAGTGATTTAAACTACGCGACAAAGGAATATACATTTTCAACTTGAATTTCAATCTGAGACCCATGAACGTTTGAAAATATGTAAATAACGGTATAGAATATATATATAAATAAATCGTTAAACTATATCAGGTCTGAAAGGCATTTTATCAAATTAACGTACTTCCCTTTACTGCGGTAGTAGACAATAGATATATTTTTAATTCGGAATTCTAAGTCTTCGGAAGACTGATTCTAATTAAATCGCATAGAAATTTAACTTTTCGCTATCAATCATAACTTTTTATGCCATTAAAATTTTGTCTTGGAAACGCACAGTCTTTTAAACGATGCTTTACGATTGAGATCAATTAGAGGATTTAAGACTGGGTCAAAGTAGCGTAATGAACCGGTGTGCCTAGACAGATGGTTTTAAACCTTCAGAGGCAGTTCATGGGGACAGCTACAGTTGTTCTAAGATCTAATCAAGACATAAAAATTGCGACAACTTCCAAGAAGATCGCTTCATAACACTTGCAGGCAAGCGCCATAGGGGCATGACAGCTGCCCAAATAAGTACGGAGCTAGCCATGGCATCATGGAGCCATACCTCACGAAATGCGGTGCTGAGAAACTAAAGTAGAGATTAATTCCTTCACGTAAATACACAAATATACTAGTATATACGTATGTATTCCACTCAGTCCTCATTATATGAGGTCACGTTTAAGCTGGTGTCGCTAACACTTCATGTGGCCTGATGATAATTCTGCTCATGTTATTGTCAATGATAAGTCACGTTTTATTCTTAAACCTGACTCCAGACGTAGACGATAGATCGCGAGACAAGAAACCACCGGCCAATATTAGGGAAGGAGGTCCGGTTTCACTGTCTGGGGTGAAATCTAGACAGCCTACACGTGTTAGAACCAGGAAATGGTGACAGGCATCAGGAGGATATCCTAGACCCTTATGTCCGACCATTTCGTAATGAATTTGGTCCTCAAATCATGTCTAGACGAAAACATCAGAACCACTTGAAGTGGCCAGAATTACCTCCAGATATGAATCCCATTGAGCATGTGCGGGATGTTTAAATGCGAAAAACAAAAACACAAGCCACCTTTTAGAGAACTATCCAGGGACTAAGATTTGTTCTTTTAGAAGAGTGGAATGTTCACCTCAGCCCCTTTTTACGATCCTGATTGGCAGCACAAGGTCACACTGAAACTTGCATTGCTGTTAAAGGAGATCACATTCAATACTAATCCCTTTCAGATATTGGGCGTGACAACTTAATTTTGTCCATTAGAATGATCCATTTCAGTAATAGTTGTGAGCCACAATAAAGGCTATTTTGCCTTGATAAGCTATTTTGCCTTTCCATTTGTCAGGCAATATGAAAAAAAGTATGTAACTACTTAATTCCTTCTTATTTATTGTGTTATAAAAAAATACATTTTCATTTTTTTTTAGATAGAAATATCTTCGCAGACAACTAATGACAATGCAACATCTCAGAATAGAGTACGAGTTTAGCACATTTTTTATGAAAGCTGTCCATTTTTCAGGATAGGCGCAGATATCTTAATTTTCCTCCACAAAAGAGAAAATAATCAAAAGGCACATTTTGGATCTAAAATAAAACAAAACATTTTATCTAATACAAAACGCCAATATTTCAATAGGCGTTACGCCTAACTTCGTCAGTAAGGCGTACAGCCTATTGAAATATTGGCATTTTGCATTAGATAAAATGTTTTGTTTTATTTTATATCCAAAATATGCCTTTTAATTAATAATTTCATATGTTTTGCTCTATATTCGGCAAGAGAAAATATACTGATTTCTCTTATCGTTGTACAAATCTGAAGAGACCTTGTTCCCTTTCGGAGAGGCGCTAAAATGGACGTCCAGCCAGAGTTAACTGGATTCAGAGGAAAGACAAGTGAAAAAAAAAAAAATTTTAAGAAAGTCTGAAATAGACGAGAAAGTAAGTACAGTAGCAAAAGATGATGCTCTAACCTCTACATAATTCTTAGATACTAGAATGAATAAATCTCTAAATATAAATATGAGTAGGTTTAATATTAGAACGTGTATTGATCGATTTCATTAAGACATTAAATCAATTGAATATTATATTGAAAAGGCTATAAGCACAATGTTATAAGGAGAAATAGAAGAATTATTAAAATTGAATTGAAATTCCAACATTTTCTATATTGAGTGATGTGTATATAAAGTGTGCTCGGAAGAAATATATATTTTTAAATAGTTTATTTTTAAATTATTCTAAATTTGATTAGCGATTTTGTGACTTATTAAAAAATCAATGATCAACATTAAGTGGTGTCCGATTTTAAAATGAATATTCTTGATCATATGGTTATACAACTTTGCTCTTTTGCTGAAAATGATCGCAAATCCAGTTCTTAAAAATGGTATACCAATTAGGATCTCGCACGATCATATTTTCTGACATATAAGCTGTCTAGCTTTATAGAAACACGCAATTACATAATATTGTTGTCTTCACTTTTAAATTGCTCTAATTATAATTGTTATTATAGAGTGCTCGAGTTCGGAGAGTTGGATAGTTTTTATGTGGCAGAGGTCGCCCCATTTCTTTGTTGTCTCCTATTCTTGGCGTCTTGCTCCTCCTATACCAGTCTACACACAAAATATTCTTTCTTGATAGTGAATATTATCCTCGATTTGACAACTGCTCCTATCACTGATTCAAAACTGTATTACAATTTAAAGGAAGCAAATAAAACGATTTTGAATTTGAATGGAATTTTATGATGATATAATGATAGAAGCAAATGAAAAAAAATCTAAAATCCTTCGAAAACATTATTTAAAAAAAGGTCTGTACAAAATTATCATCAAGCTAAATAACTTTATTGAAGATATATATATATATATATATATATATATGATGTATGAAACCTTATTAAAAGTAATCCAGACATCTCAGAGATTTCTATACTGTTTATCCCCCATTAGATCATTAGGTAAATTCGTCCATTACTTCTATGAGCTGTTTGAGGAGAAGAAAATGGAATAATTCGGGAGTAATCCAAACTTGGACTCACCTGTAACCTCCTGGCTCCCAAGTGACAAGAAGCCTGCACAATTTTACACGGCCTCTCATGTTACCTCGAGCGAGAGGGACCTAAGCACATGATCTTCCGGCATAGAGGTAACTTCCATGAAGTCTTTAGCTAGTTGCATCCGACAGTAAAATTCCTATGACACTTTTGAAGCCAGTTTAAAACTCATGCGAGATTTTCCTGTTATTCTCAGTAATTTTAAATATAGATACCGGTTTTATTTTTGTTAGTTCAGCTCGAACATCTAGAAGCTTTTCTCGATAAAGGTCCAGTCTCTTGAAATGCAGGACAAAGTGCTAAATTAACGGCAGAAGTGGCCTACCTTTCCCTACAGTGACTTGGAAATGTACTGCCTCCATTCTCCCGAATACTTTTCACTTTAAAGACTCAAGAAGAGGTTAAAAATAACGATCAGATATTCAAATAGTGTACATACTTAGAAGAGAAATTTCGCAAGAGTTTAATTTATAGCAAATGGCACTCTGCCATCTAGAAAAGCTCAGGTGAGTCTGGTCAGGATATGCCTATTTTGTTTTTAATATCAACACCTGACCTATTTTATATATATTTTTAATTGATTTTTCACAGCAATTGAAATTTGAAAATAATTATACATGAGCTGGACTTATATCTCAAAAATACATTTTAGAACTCTTATAAATTGTTGGCTTAAATTTAGTTTTATCGGTTGTTGTCTTCTTGTTCCCTCTTTAAGATATGGTGTATTTCTCTAAACCTTAACTATTGACCCAAGATCAGAATATATGATTGGAGTATATAGTTAACTTATTTGAATTATTACAAGAATGCATTTGTATACTTTTGACTAGTACATGTTATATTACACAATCTAACACTTCCTCATGGTTCATCTGGTTCCTTAACAAAACATTTTGTGATCCCAAGCCAAAATCCGGTCCCAAAGGAATAAACTTAAGTCGCTGATGTTGTGACACTAGAAAGTTGTGTAGGAAGCCACAGAAGTCGGGACAAGGAGTTCTACAAGCAAATTTATTCGGACACTAAACGTACACAGCAGGTTAGGGTGAATGGATGCATACCCGCCCCCCGCCCCCCACTGCAGCTACACAGGAAGTTGGGTAGAGGATAAGATAGGTAAGTAGAATAGAGAGTTCCCGTATTTGTGCTTCCTTTTTCTCCAATTTTACGTTATCCAGTTTCCGATCAGTTTACCATAACATGTGCTTCTTTTTAAATGGCCGTTATGTATAATCTTTTTATGTTCCGTTTTTCTTCTGTGTATTATTCGATGCTTTATAAATATCATGGATATGATTCTGAGTAGGGTCGTGTATTCTTAAAGCTGATTGGAAATGCAGATGGGAATTGGTTTGGTCGATTCTGGTGCTCTCTCGTATTTTGGAGTGAAGCAGAGATTGGATGTTGACACACCTTTTGCTACATTGGTAGAGCTGGGTTATAAAAGATTCCTTTAATTATATCAGCGCTTCAACCACAAAATTGAAGAGGATGATTAAATTGCAAGAGCTCGATTGGGATTCCATTAAAAATGTACACCTTTTCTAAATACCAAAAATGCTTCTAAACATAACACACAAAAGCACGATTGTATCTCTATGAAAAAAAAAACACAAATCTTCAAATGTGAAAGACAATTTATTTGAATTCAATTTTAAAATAATTTTATATCTGTGGATGAGATTTTTTTCAAAATTCATATTTATGTTTGATAAAAATAAACTACTAAATATATCGAGAATTTGCCTTGCTTCAAATTGTTGCTGGAGAGATCAAAGAAAATAAATTTATTATAAAAAATATAAAATGAATAACGAGAGAGAGCGAGCCCTCAAAACAATATCAAAACAATAAAAATAACAAAATTTTCTCTAGTTAATATACACAACTACTACATTATCTAAGCATCATTTGGTGTCATTTAATTTTGAATCATTATTTATCCCATTTTATGTGAATATTTTCAATGAATGGATTTTCAAATCATTTTAACAAAATATGTTTATTATCGTAAATTATTTACACATAATTGCACATGATTGGCCATTTTATGTTAATGTATTTTCATATTGCATTTTCTGAGTGTTTTATGTCACTCCAATTATATATGATTTCTTCAATTTCTATTTGTTCACTCATTTTTCCTGGAGATTTTAACATAATACAAAAAATCAATTTAAAATCCTACACTACCCAACACATAAAACATAATATTTCAGCAATTGAACATGTTCGCTTTTTAATTTTTTAGGAACAGAGTTTCAAATTGTTTTTCGAATTAGAGATGAAGCTATGTACAGGAAATTTGTGTTATCAGATGTTAAAGCTTAAAATTCCTTATATAGAAAATTGCAAGGTTTCCCATGTGTGAAATACCATCTATAACAATTTGTACAGTGTTTTAACGTTAACCAATTCATAGAAGTGTTAAATCTTTCAGCTGAAAATGTTGGCAGACGAAACAAGTTTGGATAATGGACATGCAGATAGTTGTAGCAAGATAAATGCCATCGTAAATTAGTTTCAACATTGCACCAGTGGAAGACAGCGTTTCTTTGGCATCAAATCAAGAGCAGGTAGCTGAGGAAGGTATTGATCGCTAATGTAAAAGGTGGAAGTGCATTCTCTACACACATGTAAGTACTGCCGCCATTACTTCACATGTTTGATGATCTTTGGATTCAGCCATAGGATCTCTGCCTCAATTAAAAAAAGGACATGAAATATTTTAATCACAACAATGAAGGAAAACACATATATATTTTCACAAAATCATAATGGTGCACAATATAGGTTAATTAAAACATATGTAGCGTATTCGACTATAATGGGGAATAGTTTACAGACATTTTAAAGTTGAACAAACTCTGGTTCACAGATAATCTTGACTGGCCTACAATATGATAGATCGTTTCTATGTATCATGAGGAGGTTGTGAAACAATCGGAGGAGCGCCTCTAGAGCGACAACTGAATGGGAAGCAAAGTTACATAATCTATTGTACATTTGATAGAAGAAGTAGAAGACAATTTCAAACAAGTGAGAGTGCTGGGGTGACTGAGTTAAAAAAAATCAGAGTTTTCCTTATTACAGTGACCAATTGAAAAAGTGTTTGCTCTTCTAAATATGGATTTCAAAAGAACTGGTGAGATGGTATTGATAACAGAGAGTTGTGTCTTCGTTCTTCTGCAATGGGAGTCTGGAACACACACAATTGCTTTACATTAGAAGATAGTTTGTTATTAATAATGTCAATATGCAGAAAAATGTGAAAATATTATAAAATATTAGGCTACCTGAGCATTGAAGCGAGAGAGAAGTAACTAGAAAATACTTCAATTTCCTAAACCTGAATGGCTAAGTTGAGCTTCTACTCTTAGTTTTTAATACCAAATTAATAATTAACTCATAAACGCTCAATAAAATAACTCAATCATTGAAATTTCCGGATCCCTTCTCTCACTTGTGCTCATGCAACGGCGATAGAAAGGGAACGAATTGCGCATGCGTCACCAATGGCGCTAAAGAAGCAGGAGAGAGCTAGAGAATAAAATAGACACCATATAACTACACCTGCTAAAGATTTTATTATTTTGCGATAATATGTAGTGTGAAATCTATTCAAGGGCAAATAGAATACTTGAGCGAAACGGGTGTATATGAATTGTTTATAGTAAGCATGTTCATGGTAGTGTGAAAAATTGCGTTATAAGCCTTTCCAACGCTCGTTTACAATGTCTACTCTCTATTATTCCAATAATTTTTAAAATCTGAGAAACTCTCGATTATATATTATATTCACATGATTTTATCACTGCAGGAGGGGTTGTTTTTATTTTTTTTGAAGAACATATAAACAAATATATTATAACTTAAACTGATTATATGATATGTGTGTTATCGTGTTAAAACAAGTGTGAGTTTATTCAAACACATCTGTCATTATATGAACGTAATTGAAATAAGTGCGAGAGTTAAATCAACTACATACGTCATGATATAAAAGTAATTGAAACAAGTGAGTTAAGTCAAATACATCTGCTATGATATGAACGTAATTGAAACAAGTGAGTTAAGTCAAACACATCTGCTATGATATGAACGTAATTGAAACAAGTGAGTTAAGTCAAACACATCTGCTATGATATGAACGTAATTAAAACAAGTGTGTTAGGTTAAACACATCTGCTATGATATGAACGTAATTGAAACAAGTGAGTTAAGTCAAACACATCTGCTATGATATGAACGTAATTGAAACAAGTGTGTTAAGTCAAACACATCTGCTATGATATGAACGTAATTGAAACAAGTGAGTTAAGTCAAACACATCTGCTATGATATGAACGTAATTGAAACAAGTGTGTTAAGTCAAACACATCTGCTATGATATGAACATAATTGAAACAAGTGAGTTAAGTCAAACACATCTGCTATGATATGAACGTAATTGAAACAAGTGAGTTAAGTCAAACACATCTGTTATTATATGAACGTAATTGAAACAATTGAGTTAAGTCAAACACATCAGCTATGATATGAACGTAATTGAAACAAGTGAGTTAAGTCAAACACATCTGCTATGATATGAACGTAATTGAAACAAGTGAGTTAAGTCAAACACATCTGTTATTATATGAACGTAATTGAAACAAGTGAGTTAAGTCAAACACATCTGCTATGATATGAACGTAATTGAAACAAGTGAGTTAAGTCAAACACATCTGTTATTATATGAACGTAATTGAAACAATTGAGTTAAGTCAAACACATCTGCTATGATATGAACGTAATTGAAACAAGTGTGTTAGGTTAAACACATCTGCTATGATATGAACGTAATTGAAACAAGTGAGTTGAGTTAAACACATCTGCTATGATATGAACGTAATTGAAACAAGTGTGTTAAGTTAAACACATCTGCAATGATATGAACGTATTTGAAACAAGTGAGTTAAGTTAGACACATCTGTTATTATATGAACGTAATTGAAACAATTGAGTTAAGTCAAACACATCTGTTATGATATGAACGTAATTGAAACAAGTGTGTTAGGTTAAACACATCTGATATGATATGAACGTAATTGAAACAAGTGAGTTGAGTTAAACACATCTGCTATGATATGAACGTAATTGAAACAAGTGAGTTAAGTCAAACACATCTGTTATGATATGAACGTAATTGAAGCAAATGTGAGTTAAATTAACTACATATCTCATTTTATGAACGTAATTGAAATAAGAGTAAGTTAAGTCAAGCACATTGAAAATCAATTTGAATTATAGTTGAAAGGTCAATATTGCTGAAATTAATATTCTGTGTAAATATGTAATTTTTTTCTGAACTTATGAAAGTGGAGACTAACCTTCAGAAAGCAACCTTGCTCTAGTTAGCATAAAGTCGATGTCTAGATTTCTGGGAAATTTAATGCACCAATTCGTACGTTCATATTTAATGGTTTCTCTCACACTATAGATAGGTAAATTTTATTCATAAAATTTAATTTTAGACAATACATTATTTAAATATTTATAATTGAGAGATAAAAAAAGATTGGGGATTTCATTGATAGTGTTAATGGGGATAAACTCTAAAAGAAAGCAAACGGAAAGGATAAAATGATAAAATGTTATGAAGGGATATTTCCAAGTATATTTCAAGTAACTAAATGGTATTTTGTTTGTGGCAAATATTTATTTTTTTATGTCGAGTGCGAGTTATAAACATAAGCTACCTAGATCCTCACTCCATATAACTCCACGACATGGAGGGTGTGACGACGTCAACCCCAGCGACAAAGAAAGACCGGGAATCCAATCGGGTGGGATAGATGTCCTCCGAGCCAATCAACTTCTCCCTAAGCTGATTAAAGCGAAGGTCAACAACTCAATTAGGTCAGTCGATGCACATTCTTTGGGCTCCATTCTCTAAGTTTCAGCGGTAATATACAAGGTTTAGAGAAATTAAAAAAAAATTATATAATATACTATAAGGTAATAATTATACTTTGTTGTAGTTATATAATTGTTAAAATATTTAAAAAAATAGAATATGAAATCAACAATATAAGTGTTCTTTTATTAAAACAAACAAGTAAGCTTTAAAGCAAGGTCTTTCTTCTATATCCGGACTTATCTTAAATATATTCCAGGAGGAATAGTTCATCCCCCACCTCATGATAAGCTCATAGAAGAGCAATGACTTTGCCTGAAATATTATTTGTTTGTTTTCATGAAAAAATTAAGACGCGAATGTTTCTTTCACAAATAAATCAAATTTCTACTGTCCTTACTGCAATGAAAAATATTGGTAAGACTTGGCTCATAATCGGTGAGCCCTCCCAGCGGTTTCGCCAATTTAATCTACCAGACCGCTTCTTTAGAGCTCTAGCACTGTATTGGATCATTCTATTTATATATGCTACACTGAAGGGTGGAATTTTAGAAATGGTATTACATGGTACATGCTACACTGATGGTACACGCTAAATGGTACATGCTGCACTGAAGGGTGGAATTTCAGAAATGGTATTTAAGCAAACTATGGACATAAGCTTGACATCCCTCCGTTATATTTACAGTTCAAATCGATTTAAAATTATTTTATTATGCTTATTAGGAATCATCTATTATTATTTAATTTTTATAAATGTACATATATAGTCTATACCTTTTTATATTTGTGTGTATATATTTTAAATTTTAGTCCCAGAGCTGTAAATATTTTATATATCGTCGCGTAAAGGCATCGCGTGATCAACCAAGAAAAGCCCTGACGAAGTTAGGCGTACAGTCTATTAAAAATTGGCATTTTGTATTAAATAAAATGTTTTGTATTATTATAGATCCAATATATGTCTTTTAATTAATATATATATATATATATATATATATGAAAAAACAATAGAAAAAAATAAAAGATAAGTGGGTCAGGTGTTGATATTAAAAATAAAGAAGGCATCTCCTGACCACGAGCACATGTGCTTTTTAGATGGCAGAACGTTTAGTTTATTTCTGCTCCACTAGATGGCGCTCTGCCATCTAAAAAGCACATGTGCTCGTGGTCAGGAGATGCCTTCTTTATTTTTAATATATATATATTTAACTTATGTTTTATCTTATAAAATCTTCACACCGAAGATCTTGAAGTTCGATACACAGATATGATACAGATGTGGGTATGGTTGAAGTGTTGAGAGCTCATCAAGTCGGAAGCTGCTCTAGAAAATGAGGAATTCCAGAATGAGTTTATTCACAAAGACATTTCTAGGCTAACGTAAAATTGTTGTTGAGAATGACCTTGACTTCAAGTGGCGTTTTTTTTTTTTTTACTGTGGGTGAAGATATTCTGGTCTACCCACTAGGGACTTGCGGCTTGCTACGGTAGTTTTTCACTTTGCAGCTTTGGTTCCTTCCCCCTTACCGAAAAATACGTCATCAGTCTTTTCTCTCTGTATCGATTTTTAGAAAAAGATAAACGATGCGAGTATTTTGGTTCTGGCAGAGATGAAGTTGGATTATGAAATGGACTTCTTATTATAGGAGTTGTTTTCGAGGAATCCCTTTTTTAAATCGTCAAGGGACACATTAGGGCTCAAGAAAATAAAATATGAGGCCTTGAAGAATTTTCTATTATTATATATGTTTTAAGACCATGAAAATCCAAACTCTTATAACGTTCGACTCACAGACACAAAAAACTGGGTGTGTGCGTGTTGTTGTTGTTGTTGTTTTTTGTTGTGTGTTTTGCGCCACCTATCTTATAATTAAACTTTATATAAAAATTAATTCTATATTTACTACTATTTAATATTGTTATATATCTGACTTGGAAAATGTAATTTTTTAAATGAAAAATCTAGTATTGTTAAAATAAAAAATTCAAATCCTACTTTTAACCGGTATTTAACAGTGCGGTTTCAAATGGTGAATCGACAAAGGATTCTGACTTTATAAAGTAATAAAGTGTAAACATTGTTCACATAATAAAACCGAAATGTGGAATAGATATGAATTAAGATGGTTATACTACACCTCTGTTGGAAACAGTGAATGACCTTTGTACTAAGTAATGTTGGGATCCGTGTTTAATTTATCAAAAACCGGTATTTAGTCGATGTGGAATAGGAGTTTTAACAAGAACTGTGTGGAAACAAGAAAAACTGAGGGTTTTGCCACAGTGCTAGTAACCTCATGCTTACGATAAATATATATGACAAGAAACTATTTACAAAAAAATATCGGCGTGTGCACCTGCGAGCGTGCATTGGACTATTTTAAAGCAAATATTAAAATTTGTGTGATTATCATTCCCTTTAACTGGATATGTAAGGAATCTGATGTCTTTTCGTAAGGACCCGGATCTCATTTGGTAACTCCTTTTGTTGATGCTATTGTAGTTATTGGATACCTGTGGGATTCTAAAATTATAGTATTTGATATTTTCTTGTGATTATTCGGTGATGACTCTTTACTATTGTTGATACGTTGAAAAGGTGGTCAGCCTGGGGAAAAACGTTCCCGTCATATTAATTATAAGCCTGAAAAGACGCACAAACATTTAGTGAAGGCTTTCTCATTTGATTTAATAAAAATAAACTATTTATAATTGTCAATTTGTATTGTAATTTTAATATAAAATATTTTAACAAAAAAATCTAATATAAAGGAAATGTGGCCACTGGAGGCAGACGAAAATGGCAGGAAGGGCTAAGTAGTTAGGACAGGCTAGATAGGTAGGACAGGCTAGGTAGGTAGGTGGGGCTAGGTAGGGCTAGGTAGGATAGGTAGGTAGGACAGGCTAGGTAGATAGGACAGGCTAGGTAGGTAGGACAGGCTAGGTAGGTAGGACAGGCTAGGTAGGTAGGACAGGCTAGGTAGGGCTAGGTAAGATAGGTGGGTAGGACAGGCTAGGGAGGTAGGACAGGCTATGGAGGTAGGATAGGTTAGGGAGGTAGGACAGGCTAGGTAGGTAGGTAGGATAGGCTAGGTAGATAGGACAGGCTAGGTAGGTAGGACAGGCTAGGTAGGGCTAGGTAGGATAGGTGGGTAGGACAGGCTAGGGAGGTAGGACAGGCTATGGAGGTAGGATAGGTTAGGGAGGTAGGACAGGCTAGGGAGGTAGAACAGGCTAGGTAGGTAGGGCTAGGTAGATAGGATAGGCTAGCTAGGTAGGACAGGCTAGGTAGGTAGGACAGGCTAGGTAGGTAGGTAGAGCGGGCGACCAGCCTGACAGGCCAGCCAGTATTTATAGCAGCCGATCCGGGTGCCGGAAGCCTCAGCCAGTAGCCGACTTTTAAGTGTGAGATCGCACAAAAATACCAGCCGTACACTCAGAAGGATATCCGCTCTGCTAGAAGGAGAGGTCACGCTTTTAGATATTCATATTATCACTTAAATATTTGTTGTTGTCGGAAAGGTAAGGAGGCTAAATGTAATTATTTAAAAATTCTAATATCGATATTTTCCACACACATATATGATTATTCTACATCTACAAGAGAAATAAAAAAATGAATAATTTACTTTTCTTTTCTACATCTACAAAATTTATTCAAGTACCTCCTATTTCTTTTCACTTCAGAGAATAATTTTATTTATAGAGAATATTGTTACGAGTTCCGAAAAATAACAAAGTAAATTATAAAATAATAAAAAGGTTTCACAAAACAATTTCGCTGTAATCATTGCCCTTCTAAAATATTTGTGGTGTGTGTATGTGGCAAAATTGTATAACTTCACATCCTTATATATATAAAAATGAAATGCGAAATCGATGTTTGTTATCGCTTCACGCAAAATCTATCGACTCAATCATTATGGAATTTCGCATGTAGGTAGCTGAAGATTCCGTTTAACATATAGGCTATTCAAAAAACTAAAAAAGTGAATGTGCTTTAAAAAAAAAAAAAAAAAAAACCGAAAAGAGTTAGTTCCAGTCTTTTACCGCTTGGGCGCAGCACTGGTCGCGACGATAAATGAATTTGATTGGTTAATAATTAACACGTGGTTTGTTTACACAATGAATGTTAGTTTGTTCACACGATGAATGTTTTTAAAAGGTAAGATTATCCAATCGCCGTGAAACTTTAGGAAGTTATTTACTATACTACTGGGAAGATTTCTGGTTTGAATTTGATTTGAAATAAATATTCTTTGCAATTTTATTTGCAAATTTTCTACTTTCACTCGCAAGCAGCGCCTCTAGCGGCGTCTGGTGAAATTATATTTATAAATTGTAACAATGCTTAAAATGTTTTCCAAGTATAATAAATTTAATTTGAGAATTTAGTAATATAATATTCCAATGACGTAAAAAATACTTGGCATTTCAATATTAATATATATTTAAAGAAAAAATTGTAACGATTTTGTGTTAAATGTTAAAATGTAATGTTAAAATATATTTTTATATTGTTAATTTAATTTGTTGTTGTTTTATAAAAATGATGATGCAACTTTAATTGTTGTTGTGAAAATATCTTTATTTACGGAGCTGCTAACCATAATAAATGATTTTTGAGCCCCTAATTGTTGTTATTATCGTTTGTTTATATAAAAAAATTACATTGTATGTGATGATGATAACAAAAATGAAATTTTAAATTAATATATATAATTCATTGAGAAAAAAGAAATAATTAATTATCAAATTCACAAAAGTGACAATATCTTATTTAAAATATAATAAATGTTTTCAAAAAATTATGTGTTTCAAAAATATATTTGAACGCATATAACCATATTTATATTTATACTAGCCGAATGAGCCGGGCAACGCCCGTGTTTTACCCGATTGAATGTTTTTATTCAAATACTATTTGTTACAATTATAAATTGGAGCCGTGGATGTCACTCTTGTGAAACGTCCCGCTCCAAACTTTACATGTACATTAGGTCAGCTGGTATTACCCCTCATTTTCACCGCTAGAGGCGCGAGCGAATTGACCTTTTGTAAATATACATAATTATAAAGATAGAAGCTTCTATAGAAGATAATGATCATAATGATGATGCGCGCGCATCCGTGACAGCGATGAGGAATTGAGGAAAGACGGTCGTGACTATATATGTTGATAATAAAATAATAATAATAATAAATTAATAATTATTATTATTATTATTATCATTAGATAATGATAATGATCATAATGATGATGCGCGCGCATCCGTGACAGCGATGAGGAAAGACGGTCGTGACTATATATGTTGATACGTTTATAAATCAATATATAGGTGGATTGGATGTTTTCTAGAATCGTTTTAACAAATGTTCGTTAGGCAAACTTTTACTCGGATAAAAACTGTGCGAAGCCGGGTACATTCGCTAAATACAGTTATTTACAAATCTTCGTTTGTGGCAAGATACTATTCCTTCAACTTCAAATTACCGGGTGGACCAATTAATACTGATTTTTTTCAACTTATCGAGTATTTTTCAAGGGACCGGGAAAACAAAATTCTACCAGCGAAACATTCACTCGAGCAGAAGACACACGAAGCCAGGTCATCTCTATATATAAAATATCGTTTCTCGGCCTTTTGGCTATGATCACGTAGTATATCTCGAGATATTTTTATTTATGTATATCTTTTTAAAAATCTATTCAGTAGAGAGTGGATATGTTTGCTCGAAAAATAAATTTCATATATTATATAAATATATGACATAATGAATTATATTATCATAATATTCTGCGTGTTCCCGAATATTATTATCAATAATATTCGTTAGGCAAACTTTCACTCGGATAAAACCCGGGCGAAGCCGGGTACACATCCGCTAGTAAGGTAATAAAATGTAAAGTGTTGTGTAGGAATATCAATATAAGCCGTATAAATCAATCAACAGTGTACTTAACGTCTGTCACCGATAGCAATCTCAGAGTTCCAAGGCGCGCTTCAAATTGACGATTGCCAAAAACATTTTTTACTAAAAATGAATTTTCATGTATTCTTTTTTTAAAATGTAGCTTCCAAGCCTTAGGGCCACAAATTTTCATATATTTTATAAGTCTCTAACATTTTTGAAAATAATAAATATAATTTTTTAACAATTGTGAATATTTAGAAGTCTTCACCTTTTTCGAGGCTCTTAATAAATTGTTAATAGTTTAATTCTGAAAATGTATCTACCTTCTTGCCAAAACAATATAATTTTAGTTAAACAATTTTTATAAGGTATTAAAGTTTATTATCTTCACTCTTCAGTTCAGCAGAAAGCCTGGGGATATCCTTAAAAAAGAAGAAAAGGAAGATGACTAGAAGACACGCAGTGTTTATTAATCCTCTCAACTAAACTGTTTATAGCTGTTAACCTATTTGTGTATAGATACTTTCTAACATTGTTTGCTCTTTTTCCTTTCTTGAACTTCGGAATGAGTCTATGTAAGACTCAATAAAATACTTTTGTTGTAGATAATGTGACATTAAAATTGTACTAAATCATTTATTTTAAACATGATGAATTATCGCGCCATCTGTCATTGAAAATGTAAACTATTTAGGCGCGGATGTGTTCTGGAAAATAAACGGTTCTCCTCTGCCCTTGTAATTAACTTTACATGGTATATTTGTGAACTTGGCTAGATACGTATTTATCGAATAACCTTAGGACGTGCCCTCTCTTGTTCCTTTTTGTGTTACTCTTTTCTTTTATTTCACATAGTTCATCTCTCTCAACACAAATTATTAAAAACAAAAATCACTTTTAGACAAATGCAACATTGGCAATTGTAAAGTAGGTGAGAACAGCCATCATATTATACTTTCTAGAACCAAACATATATCTCAGGATTGCATTTATGTTGAATGAAATTGATATCAAACTTTTAAATGTTTTTATATTATAGGGATCTGACATTTGGTACTCTTTTTCTATAATAGCAAATTTCAGCAGTGTAAAATTATTCGAATATAATACATTGCTACATTTTGAGGCTTAATTATTACATTTTCCTGCGCATGTGCGACGGACTAATGTGGGGAGATATATGTTGTTTACATTGACAACGAAGAGTTACACAGCGCCTACCTAGTACCGTGTGTAGCAAAATAGGGCTGGAATGAAATGGATAAATTCAGAAAGCATATCGCTCCGTGACGATTTCAATATGGGAAGAGCAGCAGTTTCCTGTCAGCGTACATCACAGGCCGGGATGTACCAAGACTGAGAAAAACGAGATCGGCAATACAACACATTATTGTACAATAAGATAACAATTTTGCTTTAACAGGCCGACAACCGGCAAAACAGGGTCACACGGTGCAATCAATAACATAAATTTTCATATGTCTATGTAGTTAGAATGGTTTCAAGAAAAGTTCATTTCACAGTTTTTGACATGAAGATAGACAAATGGTCAAAATAAACAACATCAGACCGCACTAAAGTATATCTATGGAGCTAGAAGAAACACATCTGGTCAACAAACGTTCTAACGTTAAGTTATCTGATCATGGTATTCATGTACCGAAAGTTGACCAAATTTAAAAAAAAGCATTTTGTTTATCATCCCAGTATGAAACCTAATAGCGGTGATAATGAGCTAAAACACAGTTACTGATGAGAGCAAAAGACCAAAACCATAGTATAGAGGTTGAAATTTTATCTGAGTTTTCACAAACTGGCGTTGTGGCTCATTCGTTACACCCCTAATACGCTTTTGTACTAGGTTGTTAAACCGAATTATAATTGTTTTAATACATTTTTAAAGGGGGTGGTGGAAATTTTGGTACTTAATGAATTATATTTTTAAAATAATACAAAATGAAATTGTAGTGGTATCAGAGCAATAATATTTTGTTGTTGAAGCCTGCCCCAGGCTGATGATAGGTCAATCGTCTGACACACGTACGTGGTTAACATTTGTTTATTTTCAAGAGAGGGCATTTTGCCATTATTATGCAATAATTGAAAATCAACGATTATTTTATATTTATTCCGACAGAAGGCGTGAGTCATCAGTACCTTTGATCAGGAGATGCTTTTCTATTAACATAATAAATTTTTCATTGAAAATGCCTTTTACCCGAAAAACATGACACTATGCTGCAGTTGGTGAAACCGGCACTATTGTGCGTTCGTCTTTCATAAGCTATAGATTTTAAATAATAAACAAAACGGCTTCCGAGAGTGAGTTTCTTGTGTTAAATCATCTCAAGCTTTCGGGTATCACAAACCCTTCCACAGGAGTATATTATTATAGAGTATTTCATATAATCCTTCAGAAGGGTTGGTGATACCCGAAAGCTTGAGATGATTGTAAAATAATGCCTCTTCTCGGAAGCCGTTTTGTTTATTATTTACATGTAATGCAAAGGATTTAACTTTTCTGTAAGCCATATCTTATTAAACCGATTATCTTTTGTTCTAAAATTTGTCATGATTATCATTTACCCCACACATTTGGTTCTTCCCCAGAGAGAAGTAATTTACTCCTTGTTGCATTAACTAATGCCCAATTATTACAACATTCAATTTCTTTTAAAATAAAAATACAACCTTTCGCAATGAGTTTCTTTTATTTTTTTATTTTTATATTTATATTTTATATTTTTTATCTTTTTAATTCAATTTCTTATTGTTCCTTCTGATTTATTCTATTACTTCGAGGAAGATTTAGCCGTTTAACCTTATTCCGCTTGTATTCCATTAAATATTTTGTCCTTTTAAAACCTATTAAGTAAACAATAAGATATTTTTGTTCGTGCTTTAGAATTACACAAGTCGAGAAGAAATCTCGAGATTTTAAAGCTTGTAATCTATATATGTATATATATCGCCTTCGCACTTATTCCCCTCATAAGTCATCTATCTAAGCGATTATTTAAAAAAATCGATTTCCTATACAAATGTAAAATTCTGAATTCCCCTGACACGAAATTTAGTATCAAGAGTGCGCATGTTTTAAAAATAAATTATTGTTACGAAATATTTTACCAGATTCGAGGACGAAATTTATTACTAAATTTGTATGCCCTCAGAATAAATTTTGACTAGATTTGATACTTATTAATTTTTTCTAGAGTAAATTTTCACTAAACTTCCTATCATATTTAATGATAAATTGTGACTGCATTTCCTACCATATTTACATGTTTCCATAGGAAATTGTGACTGTATTTCCTATCATATTTACATGTCTCCAGAGTAATTTTTGACTAGAATTTCTATCAGATTCGCATCTCTTCAAGTAAATTGTGCCTAGCTTTGCTACTAGATTCGCATGTCTTCAGAGTAAATTGTGACTGGATTTGCTACTAGATTCGCATGTTTCCAGAGTAAATTGTGACTGGATTTGCTACTAGATTCGCATGTCTCCAGAGTAAATTTCGACTAGATTTGCTATCAGATTCACATGCCTCCAGAGTAAATTTCGACTAGATTTGCTACCATATTTACATGTCTCCATAAGAAATTAGGACTAGATTTGCTACCAGATTCACATGCCTCCAGAGTAAATTGCGACTAGATGTGCTACCAGATTCGCATGTTTCCAATAAATGACGTCCCTGTGAGGCTGGTGAGTTGGGAAGGCCATTAGCCAAACGGCCCGACTTGAGGCGAAGAGAGCCGCGATAAAGATACCAACTCGCGCGAACAATTATTTGCCAGGCCCTCGCAGCTTTAAATTAGGGGCGGGGGACTGGAGAGAGCTGAATGTGGGGGCAATAGAGTTTTTTTACCCAATAAATTTGCAATGGCTTCAGACTGCCATTCCGTTTGCAGTTAAATATACGGCTGTCCATTTGTCTGGGCTATTTAAAGCTTTCTCTCTAAATTTGGGGAGTGCAGATTTTAAAAACGATGGGATATCCCCCCAGCGAGAATAAGCCAAATCATCATTAGAATTATTAGGACATAAATCTGTTTGATACGGTAGAGTTTCCTATAGTTTTCCTATAGTTAGGTTAGCGCCCGTGGAGATGATACTGACCTCGTGCTGTAAACTATTTGACTTTTTGTATTTCCCCCTATTCTATATTTACAGTTCGTGGACGACTGCCAGCTAGTTTTTACTACGCCTCGAGTGTAAACGCCTTGTTGCTACTTCAATCTTTTCTCTGTTACACTTAACGCGCACTTTGATGGCTACAAATCAACTTTTACTGTTTTTGTATTGTATATCGAGTAACATCTTTCATGAGGAGTTTCCAAATAAAAGGGCTATCCAAATGACCTAGGTGATATATAAAAGGCAATGGAAAGATATATCGATTTCATTACGCGCAGAAAGTTCACAATTTAGTTATTATCATAATCAATTTTTTATTCATTAAAAACATTTGGTATATTAGGATTGTATATATTTGTGTTTGGTTTGAAAATGCTATATCAATAAATAATACTTATTAAGATATAAAGAGAATGATTTTACCTAACATTTAGATAAATCATTCACGCGCAGCATGCTGCGTTTGTAAGCAGCCTACGCAGTAAAACCCTTCAATTCAAACAATTGAGGCGTCCAACAATAGCAAAAGTCAGAAATACGTTTCCTCTTGTTGCTGAGGGAGCCAAACTCTCAGCAAATTTCCGCCGTCTGAAAGCTGCGCATGTCACAGGCAGGGGTGTACCACACACACACACATTGGGATAAATTGTTTCCCAGTAATCATTTAAAAATGACGCATTCTCTGTAAAGCGGCGACTCCGTCAAGTCGTCCTTGATCAGAATATATTGCAATAAAAAACGATAACATTTCGGAGAATCCACGAATTTCCATACGTGGTCTAGACTACAAGTCTCAATACGGAAATCTTGTTCTGACCCATCAATCCATGCCCTAGGGGAGGTTTGCCACTACTTTTACTCTAAGTAAATCACACATATCTAGACATATACTTTGCCTTCAAAATAAGCCCCGTTTATCAACATTGAATTGTAAAGCGATATAAATGTACTTGCATATTCCCTACAAATTTTCTTTATATATCCACTGAATATTCTCAATCAGTACATTTGACCGAGTGTATTTTTAAAAGTAAATTTTTGATTTAAATAAATATCATTGATATCACTTGTGCACCATAATATTTGAGATACTAAAGCAGGCTAAGGTAATTAAAGAATGAATTGTAGATTATCTTCTGGAAGAAGGTATTTCCAAAATGCAATACAAAGATTAAATAGATGAAGACGGAGTTAGTTAGCACGAATTACGGCTCTGACATAAGAAGGGGGTAATCTCAGTACCACGTGACAGAAGGGTTGAGACTGAATGCATTAGTACGAGGCGGCGCTCTATAAATACTCGACTGACTGCACACTTATCTTTTTGTAGTTTTTACAAGGTAATGGAAGAAGCTCTCTATTGGAGCACCGTTTATTTCGGGGGCTTCCGTGTTGTGCTGATGAATGGAGAAGCCGAGATAAGATAAAGTAAGTGTACGCCACTGTTTATTACATTTCAGCACATCCGCAGGTGTAAACTTGGCGACTGCGGGGACAAAGCCCGATGTCACCAACAGGTACTTGCAATGAACTCGATATACTAAGAGAATAATTTAAACTTTCATCGCTATTATCTGAAAGTCATTTCCTCCACTCGCACACATGAACTACTCTAATTACATCTGAATACAACTGTAAACATGCCAATTCCACGATGGTGTGCGTGTCTGAAATTTATATCGATACCTATCCGTTGATCAGTCCTTCGTTCTAAAACGATTTTAAGATTTCGATTTTATATTTATCCTGTTGAAAACAAATCAGGCACGTTTCGAAAGGATGTTGGCTCAGATCAAAGCAGGGAAGGACGTGGCTACCTCTCTCTCTCTCTCCACTCTACAGATTTGTAGTCTCTGGTTCGCAACCATTTTTTCGCCAGCGATATATTTTAAAGCTAGATATATTTTGAACTGATTAGAGTTACGGGATGAATCCCAACTTTGTAGAATCGCTAGCAGAATTAATCCAAAAGTGGTGATTCAATAAAACCAGTGTTTAGATCTACGGAGCCCTACCTAAGGAGAAACCACACTTCACTCCTCTAACTCGGCAAATAACATCATGCTAGCTTCGAACATTACTCACCTAAAGGAGCTGGTTTTAGAATATGCGGATGTATTCTTGTAATTCAATGGGCATCATATATCACAGATAATTGGAAATATTGGACCTAGTTTCTACTATAAAAGTTGACCGGAGTCTCCAAATGTATTTACAACAAACTGAAGACAGATAAGGTGAGTTATCAATTTTATAACTTGAGTGTTGGGATCGCGAGATGAATTAGAAGCGCAATGTTATTTATTTAGTACACATATTCTAATTCTTCAAGAATATGTGGACTCAAGTAAAAAATATTGGAAATATACTGAAACGTATTTCGACTGAGGTGCCTCATTTCGCTAGAAACCATTTGCATTTCTATAAAACCTCTTTATAAAACACGGTCGTGTCTTTTAATTTTAAAATATTGAAAGATAGAATTGATTAAAATGAACTTGTCTGGGAATGTCTCTGAAATAAAGGTTTAATATAGGAAATTATTTCTAAAATAAAACTAGCACACGCGCGCAATCTAAACGACATAAAGCCTATTCTCTGTTCTCCAAGATAACAGTGGGTGATCGTACACCTCACTTTATCTACCAATAGAGGCTCTTCTCCAGTTAAAAATGTATTGACACAATACATTTTGTTTCCTCACCTCTGTATGGAATGTTATGGCGGTTATGAAGAATGTGCCACAACACCAGGTTTGGTAGATTCAGCTAGAAGCGAACCTGTAATTTGGTTTCGGGTTATTCGGCCTCTATAGCGTTTTGTAATGGGATGATGAACAAAAATGTATTGTTTTAATTATTTCTATTGTGAGGTTATAAATCTATTGGTAGACAGCGCACAGAGGCATTTTCAGGAAGCTAAATTCGAGCCAACACCAGGCACGCGAGACTTACTGACGCTGCAATAACGAAGGCGAGAGTGGTGGATGATTTCATAGCTACAACTGATCCTTGTTCCCAATTAGAAGATTTCTTCGGACGGACGGCGATTTCCACCTAAATGTGGCCTCTTTGGTCAGGGATATCAATTCTTTTGGTGCCAGAAGGTAGTTTTGTATCGCATGGTCATGAGACAAATTTGAGGAATCTGTCGTTGTTTCTTGTATTCCCAGAATGTGTTCTGATTAGTCGATAAATTGACGATGTCTCAGACTTGATAATCATGTCCGAATATTTTCGAGTGAGGAGGTAGGTGCTAGATCAGGTTTTATTACGTATAATACTTCATAATTTTAAAGACAGATACGAATGTTGGTAACCTAGAATCTATTTTAAAATGCCCATGCGGAATCAAAAGACATAATTCATTTTAATGAACACACCTTGAAATAAATTTATGTGCATTAGAAAATATTTCACTCTTTTATATAATATTTAGTATAGATATATTCTACAAATAAAATAAACGTATAAAATATTAACGTATACCTATAAATCGACGTAGACATACTATCCATGAAAATTCTAACACGTGAACAAACGACCCCCGTTCGTATTGAATCCAGGATAATTAGCACACATCAAATACTTGGCGATACATAGACTGAGCTCAATGGTAAACATTATATATCGTTACGCACACACGTTAGACTTTTAGAAATCGATCGAAGTATGTTTTATTATCATCCCCACACAGTACACGTGGTACATGCCATGATAATCATGGCAGGTAAAAGTTGGCGACTACTGGCATACATGTGAAACGCAGTTCGACTTTTGCACTTATAAGTGCGAAGGTTCCCCTTTTGGTCACTTGACTCGCTGGTGGGGTTGGAATTTTACAAGAATCGGGAGCCATTGGAATATTTTTTTTCAAGTGCCCAATGCGGGATTTGATTTCAGGTTGTGGGCGATTGAAATCTCAAAGCGATAAGTGTTCGTAATTAATTTCCGTTTATTTTTCTCAAATTGTGAGAGGTACAAAAATTATCAAGTAAAGCAGGCATTATTTCGCAGTATAATAATGACTGTATACAATAATATCTATATATACAAAATACTATATAACATCTAATTTATATATATATATATATATAAGTAAATACTTGTATATATATAAATTGAATGTAATATAATAACTTTATTAAATAACTAGAGCTGCTATAAGATAAAAACTATGCACTCATAGACAAAATATGCATATTGGGATTCAGTCAATGACTCTGAAAGATATTTGATACACAGTGACCATATCAAAAACACACGAGATAACCAAGTGTGAACAAAATTGCCTCTGTCTCCTTCAAAAAAGACAACTGGCGACATCAAGTTTTGTCTCTATGCTATTTATCCTTTCTGCTCCGTGTTAGTTAGCGCAAAATTCTCATGTAAACATCCAAATAATATTTTACAATAATTTATTTTAATACAAAGCAGGCGCCTTTAATCAAGTGAGTTTTAAATATTAGTTTTTCAAAGCGTAACGCATACATAGATAAATACAGTACTGGCCATTAAAATTGCCACTAAAGAAAGCAACGCACTACAGACATGGAATATAAACGACAGGAAAAGATGCTTTAATATGCAGAAAATTATATATTCAAAGCATTTATGCAAAATATGCGCCGGTAGCGATACCTACAATGTTTTGAGAGAGAAAAATATTGACATTCAATAACAGATTACATTGCAAATACAGAATATAAAAGGAATTGTAACGAACTATAATCTCGGGAGGCATTCTGGGATAAATAAGACTCATTCCAAGCAAATAAAAAAAGCTGACATTCAATTACAATGCATCTGAAGAACAAAAATAAAATATGGATGAAATATGCAAGTTTTTATTTTTTATTATTTCAAATATAATAACTTGAAAAGGGTATTTATATTATAATATTTTAATTATCAAGTGTAAGTAAATGAGAATGGAAAATTTCTCTGAAAAATCATCCGAGGTTAGAAATGCAAAATATGCTTTTTGTAGAAATATTGAACTTTTAAATATGGATTTATATACGGAACTGAAGAATTTGATGCTTATAACTGTTTTGTTTGGTCAAATATTCTGTACGGGTTTGAAGAGGAAAGAAGACCATAGATAAATTGGATTGATAATTCAACAGATGGAAGAGAGCTGCGAAGAGTTCGATAAAATAGCGCAGAGATATGGGCTATTTGTTTGGGCAGGGCTATTATAATATAATTTGAGGCATTATAAGGTTATTAGCTCCAAGTAAGGGCGACTTCGGGATTGTTGTCACCAAATTACGACGTTCGGCTTTAATCCTACAACTTTCCAAAGAAGCTTGGTATTTGGTAAAGATAGATGTTGACGTGTTTGCACGTGTTCTTTATCGAAAATATAAAATTGTATAAATATATCGACACATTATATAAAGCGTTGATTTATAATCTTGGACATCATGTATAAGTTTTCAGCCAATTTAATACTTGCCATTTTATACAAATATATTTATTGCTTGGAAGAGGCATCGGTGACGTTCAGTAGCAGTATTATGAGCCTTAAGATAAAAAAAAAATTAAAGCAACCTTTAATAAAAAGGTACTAATATCACATCTGATCTTATATTACCGATTTATGTTTGTGTACGTGGTGATATATAAAGTGCTTGCGATCTAACGCCCGGTACTACTTGACCGGCTGAATATTAAAGTTAGGTACAACATACTGATTCGAAGTGCTGCTACAAGGCTACTACGTCAGGTAGCACAGACTGTGATATTGACACCAAATATTATAACTGATCTCAACGTCAGGTAACACAGACTGTGATATTGACACCAAGTATTTACAACAGATCTCAACGTCAGGTAACACCGACTGTGATACCGAAATCAAGTATTATCAACAGATCTCAACGTCAGGTAACACCGACTGTGATACCGAAACCAAGTATTATCAACAGATCTCAACGTCAGGTAACACCGACTGTGATACCGACACCAAGTATTATCAACTGATCTCAACGTCAGGTAACACCGACTGTGATACCGGCACCAAGTATTATCAACTGATCTCAACGTCAGGTAACACTGACTGTGATACCGATACTAAGTATTATTAACTGATCTCAACGTCAGGTAACACCGACTGTGATACCGAAACCAAGTATTATCAACAGATCTCAACGTCAGGTAACACTGACTGTGATACCGGCACCAAGTATTATTAACAGATCTCAACGTCAGGTAACACTGACTGTGATACCGAAACCAAGTATTTTCAACAGATCTCAACGTCAGGTAACACCGACTGTGATACCGAAACCAAGTATTATCAACAGATCTCAACGTCAGGTAACACTGACTGTGATACCGGCACCAAGTATTATCAACAGATCTCAACGTCAGGTAACACTGACTGTGATACCGAAACCAAGTATTTTCAACAGATCTCAACGTCAGGTAACACCGACTGTGATACCGAAACCAAGTATTATCAACAGATCTCAACGTCAGGTAACACTGACTGTGATACCGGCACCAAGTATTATCAACAGATCTCAACGTCAGGTAACACCGACTGTGATACCGGCACCAAGTATTATCAACAGATCTCAACGTCAGGTAACACTGACTGTGATACCGAAATCAAGTATTTTCAACAGACCTCAACGTCAGGTAACACCGACGGTATAAGGACACCAAGTATCATAACCTTATCTCAACGTCTGGTAACACCGACTGTAAACGACACTGAGTATTATCAAGTGATCTCAACGTCAAGCAACAAACACCGACTTTGATACTGACACTAAGTATTATCAACTGATCTCAACGTCAGGTAACACCGACTTTGATACTGACACTAAGTATTATCGACTGATCTCAACGTCAGCTAACACCGACTTTGATACTGACACTAAGTATTATCAACTGATCTCAACGTCAGGTAAAACCTACTTTGATACTGACACTAAGTATTATCAACTGATCTCAACGTCAGGTAACACCGACTGTGATACCGACACCAAGTATTATCAATTTATCTCAACGTCAGGTAACACCGACTGTTATACCGACACAAAGTATTTTTAACATATCTCAACGTCAGGTAACACCGACTGTTATACCGACACAAAGTATTATCAACTGATCTCAACGTCAGGTAACACCGACTGTGATACCGACACCAAGTATTATCAATTTATCTCAACGTCAGGTAACACCGACTGTTATACCGACACAAAGTATTTTTAACATATCTCAACGTCAGGTAACACCGACTGTTATACCGACACAAAGTATTTTTAACATATATCAACGTCAGGTAACACCGACTGTGATACCGATACCAGGTATTATCAGCAGATATTAACGTCAGGTAACACCGACTATGATACTGACACTAAGTATCAACAGATCTCAACGTCAAGTAACACACACCATCTGTGATACTGACACCAAGTAGTTTCAACTAATCTCAACGTCAGGTAACACCGACTGAGATGCTAGCGCCAAATATTATCAACTGATAACAACGTTAGGTAACACCGACTGTGATACCGACACCAAGTATTTTCAATAGATCTCAACGTTAAGTAACACCGACTGTGATATCGACACCTTATTATCATCAATATATCTCAACGTTAGGTAACACCGACTGTGATACTGACAATAAGTATTTTCAACGTAAATATTGAGGCTGCCTGGCCGGCATTCATATTTCTTGAAAATGAAGATACTTCGGCCAGTGAATCTTTTTTAAAAAGATTCACTGGCCGAAGTATCTTCATTTTCAAGAAGTATTTTCAACTTACCCCAACGTAAGACTATGATAATAACGTCATGTACTGCCAGGTAATATCAAATTTATCTTCTGCTGAAATACGATACTGATGCAAGGTGCTGTAAACAAGGTGTTTCCTGCCGACTAAAGGCAGGAATGAGTATCGGTATGGGAGCCGGGAGGGAGAGACGCCAGGCGCGGTCAGGTGGAGGGCGCGAACTCCCACTGCTTCTATTATGAGATCGCATCAGTCTTCATCAAGTTTCACACGGAGACGAAAAAAAGCAGAAAATCCGCAGTTTGGTCTAATTCCAAGGGTCATTAAACTAAGTAGGATTGGCTTGATCAGACTAAATAAAAACTGGATATAAATAGACACGTCCATCCCGTCAACTTGGTCTGAATTGAAACTGACATATTTTATATATAACAGGATATAGAGATATGAAAATTTTGTGCACAATATATTAACATTGATTACAATATTTTGAATATATTAAATACATTTTTTTACATCCATGAAATATATATATTTTACTTTTTATATCAAACTTAAAAAAAAAAAAATCTTTTATAAAACAATGATCTTACGATCGTTCGCGCCAAGTAAGATTCGACCACATAATGTGATCTTATTTGAGCGCAAAGTATGGTTGATATTTTTTCTCGAGAAATAAAATTTATGAAAGCTTAGAAACAAAAGAAAAAAAAAGTAGTATTCCCCAATACTTTATGTGGTCTTTATATTATCTATAAATATTTAAAACCGATTAATTAATTATATATATAATACACACACACAAGCCTTTTTATTGGGGCATCCAGCCCTATACATGATTCCCCTCTACGGGATTTAGCAAAGGAAGATATTTCAAAAGCAAAAACTAAAATACAAAAAGTAATAAGGAAAAAGAAAAGAGAGAAGAAAGAAAAAATATAATGTGCAAAGTGGTATGCAAGAGTTGAGTGATGGTAAAGACAAATGCTATTTTCAATATTGCATATAAACTGGCGAAACCGCTGGGAGGGTTCACCACTGATGAGCCAGGCCCTCCCATTAATTTTTCCGCTGCAGTAAGGGTAGTAGAAATTGTTTTATTTTCAAAAGAATCATACGCGTCTATAATAGTTTCGAATTTTCATAAAAGATGGCGCGCGAATGCATCATAATATAATATTGCATATTGTTGTGTACAGACCAACGTAATATTGGTTACAAGGTAATGCGGTGATGCATAGAATTAATGCTATAAATTTGTTTCTACAGAAATTTATGTGTGAAATATAATTTTATAATTATACACACACACAACACACACAATGCAAAAACACCATGTTATGATTTTGTTTCACAATAAAATATGTGATAAATATAATGTTATAATGTGTAAACAAAATTAGTATGTTATGAAATATAATGCTATGATTTTGTTTCCATAAGAATATATGTTAAGAGAAAGGCATTTATTGATCGTGAAACTAAGAGTTGCTGATGGCTTGCGCCATGTATACGATTCTGTTTATACACCACTCATTGTATCCATCGTAATATGATATTGTTTATAACAATGTAAGGTAATGTGATACTGTATACAAGTGAATATAGTATGTCCGGTACAGTACAATGTAATCTATTGTTATGAATTACATAGAAATGCGAGACAATAACAATTGGTTTTAAGATGCAACTGCATTAAGCAAACAATTACGCTGCGCTACAAATAACAACGACGTTTCTCAAAGTGACAAAGTAATAATCCCCTTGGAAATGTTGCAGTCGCTCGTGATTTACGTCTGCCCCAAAATAACGTCAATATTTTAAGCATATTCTTCTGAGCTTTAGATGGGCGCCTAACTGGCGTCCCTGTCGCGAGCTGCCACTTGAGAAATAAATTTAGATTTGGCATGGGTTGTTGTTTGGAACAAAGGCTACTGTTCACGCTGCTAGTTGGAATAGGAGGTAAAATTAAATATTTAGTTCTGTTTACTCATCAATGCCATTTTTTGTTGCTGTCTCTCTTTTTATAATGCTAACTGCTGCGGGAGCAGTGATCTCTTGCTGGGACGGCGCTGATGAATGGAGGGAGGGAGGGGCATCAAGGAAACCTTTGTTGTGCTGATGGATTCGTCCTCAGACGGAGTTATGGCAGCGCGGCGCTAATAAGATTTATCACGTTCGTCTTGTGAACCTTCTCAGCTGTTGAACGTCTGCGAGTTGTGACTTCCTAATGTAGTTGAGGCATTAATCATTTTAGTCCAGCTACCGAGTTATGTGAAATTTTCTTACCAGTCATATATATATTTAAACTTCTTCCGTTCAAGTTGCATCTTTGGAATGCGATTCTTTTCATATGTACATGAAAGCTTTCCAACGTCATGTAAATGAGCTTAATTTAATGTTTTATCAGAGAACCGGGTACTAAATTATTTAATATGATGTTCATTTGTTTGATTTTATATAAGTCAAGCTTATATTGCAATGCTCATCAGCCTGAGCTTATTCTCGACAAGGAAAATTCGTATTGCAATATATTTCTATCTTTCTGTTCTTTTTCACACTCCATACATTTGCACTACATATATATAGATATATACAGATATATGTTTAAACGTTTCTGGGGCTTAATTAATAAAATGTTTGAGTGAATATATCAAGGCAGAGTTTCCCCGCCCAATATAAAACACCATTACACATACGTGAAATATTAAGAGAGTTATAAATGTATTTCTCGGCCACCTTGAAACTAAAGTCTAGCACAAATAAAGTAAGAACACCTAAAATACTTTGAAACTTCTAAAGGGAAGGAAGAGTCAGTTACTGCCCAAAGCAGTATGGGCGTTGGAGTTAAAGCAAACGCCAGCGAAGAAAGAAGCCAGTAAATACCGGAGGTACTCGTTGTGTTTCCTGACTTACAGCTAATTCTCCTCATTGAGGTCCCTGCTGATTGAAAGACTCGGGCTCCCATTCAGGGGGCCGTCTGAGTGAGTCAGCCCCCTCGCTCGTTAGTCCTTCCAGCTGGGGGGTCCGCTCGGCGGGCAATTAGGCGGCGGGGAGAGGAATTGTAGCCATCTCTGCTGATATACAACAAACTCAGATACTATCTGCCGAAATAACACGTGCAACGCCATATTTCACCAGCGAAATCTTTTGATCCACCCTATCCAAGAACATTGCAGCCTTCTGTGTTTAGGATCTGTACTGTCGGAGTAATCCTAAGCAAATATTACTTGCACGTTTACAACTATATTTATAATGGGTTCACGTCAATATTTTACAACGCTACAG
>CP092886.1:72644349-72691278 GCA_030710605.1 Cordylochernes scorpioides
ATACAACAAATTGGAATCGAATCGATCATTAAAAAAGTCGAGATTAAATTATGTCAATTGTACTGAGCTTATTAAAAGGCGCTCTTATTTTAACTTCCTGGCCGTTCCAGAAGGTTTCTGTTTGGTATCATCGATTTGTGAAGTTGAATATGTATGTACCTTACTCAAGGATGAAACGGTGTGCTTTGTCTATTGAAAAATACCAGTCTCGATCTAGCTTGAGACACGGTGCGCTCGTGAGAATACGATAAGAACAAAGGTACCTTCATCTTGAGGATGTCAAGCAACGTCCAAGTGATCACAGTTGCCAACTTATAAGAAAGGACTTCCAATCTGATTTATTTTATGGAGAGTGATTCATCCAGCTCTACATCAAATCTATAAATGCGTCTTCGCCTGCTAAGCGGCATTTCTCAGGAAATCATCTAACGGTTCCTTATTCACATCCATTTTATCGGAGATCTGCTGACTCAACAGAATCAATCCCCGCGCTTAATTTGATGGTCCGTCTTTTAGAGTTTGGTCCTCATTCATTTTCTATCGTGTTTTCCACATTTCTCTTTATATAGCGTTATATTAATGGCGGCTTTAAATATATTATTTGGAGTTAATAATCAAAGTTTATGTTATTATAAATGTGTGTATAATTAATGGTAGTAATAAGAGAAATATCTAATAAATTTTACACAAAATTGGCACTTATGTTTATTATTATTAGTCATTTACTACCTCTATCTCTCTCTCTATCTCTCTCACCACAATGATAGAAAATATTAGTTAAAATGGCTCATCCGTGGTGAGCCCTCTCAGCGGTTACGCCAAATTAATCTCCAGACTTCTCTACTATTGTATCAAGCTGATTTCCTTATATAGTGCGTTTTTGAAAAAAGGAAATCTGAGGGTATTTAGGGAATCTGTGACCTATGGAACCTAAGAGAGAGTTCGTCACCAATGACCCAATCAGCAAATATCATCGCCGTAGGCCTGCAGATGTAGTACAACAGCAAGAAACATAAGTGCTATAAAATGTATAAAAATTATTCGAAGCTGGCATTTAAAAATAATTTGAATTTTTTATTCACATCTGCTCAAGTTTAAATATTATGAAAAATAAAATTAATCGAAAGACCCTCAACACACCTTGACAAAATCCCTACATAAATATTATGAATTTGTCGACCGGAGATTTGGGAAGTTGGAAACGGAACAAAGAAGCAATGCCGAAGGTTTCGTGAAAACAGACGAAATCTCAGAAAGCAATGTTCATATAAAGTCATGTGAGAAAGCTTCTCCTAGATGTGCCCAGATGTACATCCTCCGCTAGCACACTCGTACAGAGAACCAAGGGATGTGTGGAACAGTCGTCTTAGATGTTATTAGAGTTTACTTTCACTTAACGGGATGTTAACTAGAACTCTTAGAAGTCATTTGTCGGCTCAGCCAGGCATCTAACATGGAGCCTTCTCTCTACATCATTCATGTTTCTATAAGATGTCAACCAATCACAGAAAATAATTACTTTCAATCAAATACCAAATGATTAAGATTGTAATTTTTATATATAATCACAAATTATCTTGAGTAGCGATAAAAGAGTAATTCTAAAGAAAGTTCAATATATATTATATATATTTTAAATGCTTAGTAAAAATTCTTTCTACAATATTTGCAATAAATTGCAACTTTTTTTTCAAACTGCGTCCAATGGAAAATTATTATTGAAATCCCAATTGGATGCTTTACATATTATCATGTAGAAAATTAGGACAGACAAAATTTAAGTAGACACGGCAATTTTTTATGGCAAAAACAAATTTAAATTCATAAAATACCATAGAGGCAATGTACAGTTTACAGAGTAGAAAAATATAAATATCAAAATTATTAATATTTTCACAAAATAATAAATATTTCGCAACATAGCTCCTTTCCTACCGAAACCGTGACAAGCAGCTTACAAATCTTGTTGCTACTTGACTTGGATCTGGTGTGCTTTCTGCCACGGATTCTCTCGTCATTTTTTAACTCTGTCTTCAGTAATTTAACGTTTTTTTTTTTTTTTTTTTTTTGCGGCGTGAAGAGCGGCCTTTTCGTTGTATCGTCTATAAGGACATCGTCATCTTGGAGGGAAGTCTTGGCTTTAACACGGCGGTGGCATCCTGGAGCCAGTCTCAGAAAATGTAGATCACAGCACTCATGGCTTCAAGGTCTTCTAAGCGATCTTCACTTTTTCTTCCCTAATCTACCAAGCATCTCCACCAAATGTCAGGTAGAAAATGAGGACTGACAAACTTCAGGATGACACGGCAATTATTTATGACGCGCTAGAACAATTTAAAATATATCTCAGAGGAAATGAGGAAAGTTTACAAAAAATATCAAAAACTACTAAAACTGTTCATAAAATAATAAATAATTCGCTACAATATGAATTAAAATAAAAAAAAGGCATATCCTGACCACGAGCACATGAGCTTTTTAGATGGCGCAAAGGTATGCCTTTTTTGATTTTAATACCAACATCTGACCTTTTTTAATTAATATATTTTTCAAAACATTTTTCACAATATTATATATACAGTTAACGGCGTCATCAATTCTTTTTCATCTCTGTCACCGTTTGCTTTTTTTTGGAATGGCGCTCTCCTACTGGTTGGCTACGATCACGCCACCTTTGCCCCCCCCCCCCTCCACTCGCTTTGTTGTTTTTGTAACTATTGTGTTGGAGCGGGTCGCTCCTTAAATAATCTATTGTTAACAATACCTCATTATAGGTCCTCAAATATCGAAATTATAGGTATATAGCTTTTGTACTATTAAGGTGTATATATATACACATACTTTATGTATACATACATTATGCTGATGCAAACAAATAGATAATGCTAATAACAGACAATTATTTTTAAAATATCTTATCTAAATATATATCACTCGGGTAGATATGCACACGGGTCTATCCCGGGGCGAAGCCCGGGTCACCCGTCTAGTGAATTATATGTACAAAGCATGGCCAATTTAAAAATCAGGAGAAATTGGGTAAAAAGCTAAGTTTTAAACTGTATTATTACCCCTTAATATGTTCATGATATAAAACTATCAACGATCAGTTGATACTTACTCCGATAGTTAGCTCAAAGAATTGATTTGCACGATCAGAAGATGTCTATTTATCACCTGATCTTGTGTATTTTCCTGTTTGTTCTATTTAACTATTCCATTAATAGTTTTTAGAGTGTTGTGTGTGTTTGAAAATCAAGTTTTACACATTGAGAAACTACTAGAAGAGGAGGAGGACACGAAGAGGCCACTGCCTAAGCTACACTCAGCAGCAGCCACAGAGTAAGTTGACTCTTGTGTTCATCCAGCGTCGATGGGGAGGAAGCCCAATAAATGTATAGGAACGCTAACACACACGTACAAAAACCTTAAAACTTTATACTTCTGTTATAAAATCATCTAATAAAACTGCTTCGATCATAATGAGATATAGAACATATTTTCATAGTATGTTTCAATATAAATCAATAACGCGCCATCTATATATAGGATATGAAAGCATTTAAACACGAATGTTTCTTTTTTATATGTTTTATATATTTCTTTTACGAAATATAGAGCTTCTCTTTTAAAATTAACATATATTTTATCATGAAACTGAACGATGCTGATGACTATCGCCATCTATCTGAATAAATATAATCTATAAAGGTCGATTTCTCTTTATTTATCGCAGAACATTTTAACAAAAAAAAATTCTTAATAACCCAATGAACTAACCACGTACGCGATGCGGTGTGTTTGCCCTCGGAGGAATAGTGCAGCCTCTACCTCAGCTGCACGATCCATTCCCTTGATTTTTCACAAACTGTCTGATACAATCTCTTGTTCGCGATTGTCGATTCATCAAACAAAGATTTAAGGCCATTATTCTTGTAAAACTAAAACATTTAGATAAAATTTATTCCGATAGATGGCAAAATCCATCAGAACCGTTTAGTTTCGTGATCAGGGTTGTTTTTATAACTGCACTACCCTAATTATGGCATTCATTTTTTCGTTCGTTACATTTTCACAAATATTTTTTGTTTCAACAGATTCATTTACAAATATCTTTTTTTTTAATGCGTGTGTAGCTACTGGCCATTTAATTCACAATATAAGTATATGCATGGACAAAATATAAATAAGTTGTACATTTTAGCATGTATATCTGAATTCAGATAATAACTCTAAAATATATTTGATACCCAGTGACCTTTATTGAAGACACACGAGATAACAAAGTGTGAACAAATTTGTCTCTGTCTCCTCTAAAAAAAAGACGACCGGCGACAAAAGACTTTCCACTTCCTTAAGTTTTGTCTCTCCACGAGTGTAATTATTTGTTACTAAGTTTGTAGAGTAAATATTTGTAAAATCTGTGTAAATAAATGTTTGTACCCATTTCCTTCATATAATGTACATTCCAGTGGATGATATTTTTCATACTTCGATATTTAGTTAAAAATCAATAGATGACAAAAAAAATTGATTTATATTTCCCCTTTGAGCACAATTTACCATCTTTCAAAATTCGGTAGAGGTGTAAAAAGTGTTTTCCTCGAAATAAAGGCATATGTTCGCTTATAGAGGTTTCTGAATCAATGGGGGGAAGTTTGTATCCATATATGATTAAAGTGGCCGGCTAATATAATAAGAATTTAAAAATTCAAAATAGTCAAAAATAGAATAATAATACATTCAGTATATGAATATATATAGAAATATGGTAATTAATAAGTTGGTTTCATATCTACTTTTAGGATTTGGTTATTTTTGAACCCTTTAACGGCAATTATTTATCAATCTTCGAAATGTCAATTTCTATTTTCTTTCCATTTTACCATTCTATTCAAGACTTACATATCTATTCAGTAGATAATTTATATTTGCACCAGAATTTATTCTAGTCGGTGTGTAAATTGTCTACTGGATATTTTTATTGTTCAACACATCGTACCATTGATTGAATTTTTAAAAATACCTCATTTTATTGATCGAATACATCACAGGACACACTAATTTTAATTATTTTAAAATACACTAAGCACAATTCATTCTAGAACCATTTCTATAGACCTTACACAATTCATTCTAGCCTCTCGTATCCTTTTATAATTCGCGAAACGCCGAGTTGGGCTCAGCCATAAAAATACACTCATGGACAACACTTATTGAAGTGGAAAGTCTTTGATACCGCCGGTCTTTTTTTAAAGGAGACAGAGGCAATTTTGTTCACACTTTGTTATCTAGTGTGTGTTCAATAAAGGTCACTGTGTATCTAATATTTTTCAGAGTTATTTTTTTGAATCCCGAAAAACATGCTAAAAGGTACAACTTGCTTAAGCTTTGATCCATGAGTGTATAAGATCAAATTTGAGGCTTGGACACATGTCACATTAGGTTGAACCTCTAAACAGCCTGTTTTAAGGAAATAAAAAACTCAGTTAGAAGTATTCTTGAAGAGAGTCGTCCCGACTCCTTCTGGATGCCTCTAATCTTTGATTGAGTTAAATATATGGAAAATGTGCCGAACATGTGAAGAAATAAAGGTTTCTATCGAAATGCTCGTGACTTCTAGGAGCTAATATGGCCAATGCGAGCAGAAGACGATCTTGTTGTCGCCTTCAGTTCCTGTGACCAACAACCCACGAGTTTAGAGTTCCCGGGAGAGCGCATTCAGGATGTCTCACCACAGTGGGGAAAGACCCTTTCCGTTTTTCAATTCCAGAATATATAGAGAAAATGTCTACATTATATATAATACCTGTAAAAATAAGATTGAGTAGTTATTTAGAAAGTGATTTAATCTCTCCGCTAATTTTTAAAAAACGGACACTGAAAATTAAAAGTGAAGTTATTTGAACAAATTAGAGATAGTAAGAAAAAGGCATATACTAATCGTTTATTTTTAATTGTTCCAGAATTGGCCAAATTACTCATTCTTGATTAATGAAGATAGGTATTTGGCCAATTCCGGAATAATTAAAAATAAACGATTAGTTGATATTTATACCAACAGATGGCGCAAGCCATCAGCAACTTTTAGTTGCACGATCAGGAGATGTCTTTTTGTTAATTTATCCGCCTGATCCCAGTACAATTTCACTTTTACTCTGTTTTTTCAAATAATTAAGAGGGAGTTTCAAAGCTGTCAGGTCTTTACTAGGTGAAGAGCAGAGTGTCGGTCTAATTACTAACTATACTACTAGATAGAGGGTTGGTATGTACAACCTTGTTTAAGTTACACACTGAATAACCCATTGATACATACATTGATACACTGTGTATGGTTTACATGTGCGCTGTGTAGGTAGGCCGGAATGACCAGACTGTCACCGAGGTGTCGGTTGAATGGAACAGCCGACCCAGGCTCGGTAAACGGCTCCTGCAATCTCCATCCTGCGTGACAATTACACTTGCAGCATCCAATATATGTAACTACTGGGTCATGTGATATGTTTCTATGAACTTGTAGAACTTACTTTATATATAAGTTCCTCTTCATATATATCCATATATTGTTTTGGTTGACATTTTCTTAGGTTTATACCATTCGCGTATTCCCCAAAAATGTGTTGTTACTTGAAAACGAAGACAACACAGGTTTAATTCAAGAGATATTTTATCTACAACTCATGAATTTTCACTTTTTAAAATGATCTGATCACTTTATTATTTTTAGAACTAGCTATAGAGCATTTTTTAGTTTATAAAATTAGGGTTACACGATATGATAAAGTATATTTTCGTATGTTGTTTCACGGATCATGCATATCAGAAATACTTAATTTCCAATTTGTTTTTTCGGTGAATATACCGTCTCTCCAATTGATAAATTTATAAAATATTAAAATTGATAAAATATGAATTTTAACTTGGACATATCTGGAACGGTTATTATGGGCTAGCGCGTTATTTTCTAATATCAATAACACAGCGCTGTGTTTTACTTTAAAATCAGATACACTCATGGACAAAACTGAAGGAAGCTGTGCCTTTTAGCACGCATATCGGGATTCAGACAATTATTCTGAAAGATATTTTATACACAATGACCTTTATTGAAGACACGCGAGTTAACCAATTGTGAACAGAATTACTTCTGTGTCTCCTTAGAAAAAAAAACAGACAACCGGCGACATAAAAGACTTTCCACTTCCTAAGTTTCGTCCATGAGTGTACATTTTAATATATCGTGAGTGTTGATTTAATTTGTCGTGACACATTTTAAGACTAGAAAAAGGTGTCCGTCCGTAAAAGAGAGTGAAAATAGACGCCAAGCTATTTATCATAGAAGGTGGTGTGGCTTAGTAAAACTGAAATGGGCTAAGATGCTTAGAAATATTTTTTATATATCGTCCTCTACCTTTCTTTATCGGTTTACATTTCTTTGAAATGACAATGTGCATTCCTTACTCGGTATAAATTCTTGGCGAGGGAATTCTATAAATATATTGATTCATGCGTTATCTGCAATAAATGTGTCTATATATAAATAAACAACGTGCTTCAATCTTTATTTATTATTCTATTTATATATCTCCACCTATATTTCTTTTCAAAGCTTATTTAAACAGAGTTGAATTTTTGACAATCTCCTATACATCCGTCATGCGAGACACCTGACTATATATATATATATATACTATAGGGGAAATTTACACATATTATTGAGGGGAATGATTACTTTCGCCATTTGGATACTTAGCAAAAGAAAGGTTTTATCTCTCTATACAGTAAAGAGATAGGCTAAAACTAAGTGTCATCTCTTAATCGTCTCTGCGAACTAGTGGACTCGGGTCGGTAACAAGCCACAACTCGAGATTTGGCAAATCCATAAGGCAGACCTGAAGAGCATGGCCTTGATGTGTAGTTATGTAATACTTAATATCCAATCGAGTATTGAAGTAAACTCTCCTTCCTTTGTAGATCAGCACAATGCCGACGTTACAGTGGTGTTTCCTCTTCGCCAGCTCTATCTCCTCTCAGACCGCTGAGGACCAGGTATAAGAACTATGTGACAAACTGGACTCTTTCCTACACCTCCTATATGAGGATGTTAACAGGTACGAGATATAAGGCGCGGTTTTATCCGGCCGTGACAGGGTGGAACTCCTTGATCTGCTTACACCTGGGATGAAGGCAATTCTGAGTGGATTCCTCGACATCACAATTGTGAGTGTCGGAGAAAACAACTGCTGTTTAGGCAAGAGGCTGTCCGACTTGAGGGTGGCTTGTAATGGCGGATGAATTCCAGACCTCCCTTCAGTAAGGGATCTTTATCTGGTGTGAATATTTTTAATTTAAATATATTTATAACGTTTAGACTTTTTTGTTTATATATATATATATAACGCGTTCGTGGTTGGCTTTTCTTGAATTATCAAGAAAATGGGTTGGCCAAATATCAGAGAACAGGCTGAATCATCGTTTAGTTGATTTCTGTTCCGCTAGGTGGCGCTCTGCCATCTAAAAAGCCCATGTGCTCGTGGTCAGGATATGCCTTTTTGATTTTAATATATATATTTTGTTTTATGAATGTTGACTAGAAACAAATAATCCTTGTTAATTCCCATTGTCTTTCTTTCTCCTATTTCATATTAGGCATTCGCATTAACATTTCTAATTCAAAATTACAATGTTTAGTTAGAAGCTCATCCAATGGGCGAGTTGAATTCTATAACAGATGAACTATTCCACGTTGTTGCATACTTTCAATTTGCCACTAATAATATTACTATTGATTTAGCTTCACTGTGTGTCACTAAATGTATTATATGATGCCACGGGGCGTAAAATTTGTCAAAGAACGTGTAATATATATATATTTAAATTGAATATATATTTAAAACAATTATATATATTCATTTTAATTCCTTTGAAAAGTGTGGTGAAAGAATAAATTAGGATATGTAATGAAGAAGTGAAGGTAATCAAATTAATTTTTAGAAGAATAGCAGCTAGTATTTTCAAATTCTATAGACTTAGATCAAGTAAACGTAAATTAGTAGAAACAATCCAGCGCTCACTACGTCCTTAATCCAGGAAATAAGCAAGAAACAGGCAAAGCAAGTCATGGAATCAATTATTCCAACTCTACCATAATTCTCAGCATGCCTTAAAGAATATAGTTCATAGAGTTATTAATAAAGAAACAAGTGAAAAGAAAACACAAAAATCTTATTTTCACTAGAGGAACAATATTTAAAAAATGATTCATCTATGCCAGAAAGCTGTATAGATGCACTGCCATTAGACAAGACATTTATGTAGATTATACATATGGAAAAGTTTGATTTTCTGTCAAAAAATATTTAAAAAAAAACAAGAAATTTGGACAGCTAAATGCTTGAAATATTTTCTTAAAAGATGCCACTCGCTGAGTGCTTCATGTCAGAACATGGGACCTTACTTGATTGAAAAAAATTAATTAAAAATGATATGATTGTGTACAAGAATGTTACAATTGTAATTACGATACCTATTAAAAAATAAAACACTAAAAGGTTAACAATACATTTCTTTAGAGCATAAAAGCTAGCTTTCGGATATGTCCTTCCACACAGGCCTGCCTATATATACTCATCATCAGATAGACATGTGTTGGTTTTCCACAGACATACTTATATCGATCTATTATGTTATAGACACATTTCCTTCCACAGACATACATATTTAAATAAAAAAAGGCATATCCTGACCACGAGCACATGAGCTTTTTAGATGACAGAGCGCCATCTAGTGTACAGCAATCAACTAAATGTTGATTTAGCTTGTTTCCTGATATTTTGCCGACCCATTTTCTTGATAAATCAAGAAAAACCGACCACGAACGCATTTCGGGCTGTTGGTCCTCGTCTGCCTGGTGCAGGCTGTGCCACTGCGACAAAAAATGTTTTGGTCCCAGAAGGCTTCACAGACATATATAGATCCATCATCAGATAGACAGGTATTGTCCATCGAAAGGCCTGTCTATATAGATATATTATCAAATAAACAAGCCTGTGGAAGGGCTACTTGTCCTAAAGCAAGTTTCTATGCAATAAAGAGATATTTTTCAACGATTAAATTCAGATGATTTTAAGAAATTTTAATAATTTATTTAATTGAAATACCTATATATTATTCTACTCTCCTTAATCTAGTGAAATGGATACGTTTTTTTACATCACGTCAAAACATCTTATACTGCAGCTCTTGCACGGGCATTTTCTCTCATCAGGTATTAAGCTAATATTGGTATAGATTATGTAGTGAATGGATAGATACCTGTCAAGTCACGTGACATTTACAAGTATCTACTGGGATTCTTCGAATTTTTGAAACTCTGTATAAGCAAGAATTTTAACCATCAAGATACACCTTTACCTGACATTAAAAAATACTGTCAAGTCGATCAAATTATTGTTATCAGTAATTGAAGAAGAACTCCAACTTTCGCACTCACTGCTAGAGAGGGAGGGATCTCGTTCTTTTTAACTAAAATGGCCATTTTTATCCTCAGTCGGGACAACGTTCCGCTCTAAAAAGAAGAAATGTGAAGAAAATTTACATTGAACTATACAACTTTCTCTAATATACTTTAAAATATTTGTCATGGTTTATATGGTCACGCGGCGTCGTTCGACATGACAGCTGTAAGCAAAAGATCGCATATTTTTGAAGGTTATCTCTCTCTCTCTACAGGCTTTGAATTTAACATCAAAGACAATCCTTATGATTGCTTGGACCTTGCAACAGATAGCTAAACTATTTTCAATTTCAATTGACTTATATAACTCAATACAAAACCACATATCACGACTTCAACTCATCAGGAACGAAGGCGCCCTGAACTTTCTACACAACAAGAAATCTATAAACAAGATGATGGTGAATAAGGCTGATTAGTTTCCTTTGTAAGTTCTGGAAGTCCAAGGTAGGATTCCTAACCTTATTCCTGCTTAGGTAGGAAAACATAACCTCCTTCTGGGTTTAAAGCACACAGTGATTTAAACTACGCGACAAAGGAATATACATTTTCAACTTGAATTTCAATCTGAGACCCATGAACGTTTGAAAATATGTAAATAACGGTATATAATATATATATTGAGACGTTACAAAAAAACAATTTTCAATTGTACATAAATTTCTTTTTCTCATTCATTAAAAGTCAATGATGTACAGGCAAAATTAGTAAAAACTCAATAAAAACGATATGTAAAAATAGATATAAACAAATGGCTTGTAAACAAAGGCGGCAATAAAATGAGTTGAGGTAAAATGTCTATTCCATTAACAAACATTTCACTTTTAAAATAATGAACTTTAAAATTAAAGTTTTACAAAACAGGAAATTAGCGTGTTTTAAAATAAAAACGTGGCAATATATATAAATAAATCGTTAAACTATCAGGTCTGAAAGGCATTTTATCAAATTAACGTACTTCCCTTTACTGCGGTAGTAGACAATAGAGATATATTTTTAATTCGGAATTCTAAGTCTTCGAAAGACTGATTTTGATTAAATCGCATAGAAATTTAAATTTTCGCTATCAATCATAACTTTTTATGCCATTAAAATTTTGTCTTGGAAACGCACAGTCTTTCAAACGATGCTTTACGATTGAGATCAATTAGAGGATTTAAGACTGGGTCAAAGTAGCGTAATGAACCGGTGTGCCTAGACAGATGGTTTTAAACCTTCAGAGGCAGTTTATGGGGACAGCTACAGTTGTTCTAAGATCTAGTCAAGACATAAAAATTGTGACAACTTCCAAGAAGATCACTTCATAACACTTGCAGGCAAGCGCCATAGGGGCATGACAGCTGCCCAAATAAGTACGGAGCTAGCCTTGGCATCATTGAGCCATACCTCACGAAATGCGGTGCTGAGAAACTAAAGTAGAGATTAATTCCTTCACGTAAATACACAAATATACTAGTATATACGTATGTATTCCACTCAGTCCTCATTATATGAAGTCACGTTTAAGCTGGTGTCGCTAACACTTCATGTGGCCTGATGATAATTCTGCTCATGTTATTGTCAATGATAAGTCACGTTTTATTCTTAAACCTGACTCCAGACGTAGACGATAGATCGCGAGACAAGAAACCACCGGCCAATATTAGGGAAGGAGGCCGCCGTGGAAGGTCCGGTTTCACTGTCTGGGGTGAAATCTAGACAGCCTACACGTGTTAGAACCAGGAACTGGTGACAGGCATCAGGAGGATATCCTAGACCCTTATGTCCGACCATTTCGTAATGAATTTGGTCCTCAAATCATGTCTAGACGAAAACATCAGAAACACTTGGAGTGGCCAGAAATACCTCCAGATCTGAATCCCATTGAGCATGTGCGGGATGGTTTAGGGAGTATAATTGCGAAAAACAAAAACACAAGCCACCTTTTAGAGAACTATCCAGGGACTAAGATTTGTTCTCTTAGAAGAGCGGAATGTTCACCTCAGCCCCATTTCACGATCCTGATTGGCAGCACAAGGTCACACTGAAACTTGCATTGCTGTTAAAGGAGATCACATTCAATACTAATCCCTTTCAGATATTGGGCGTGACAACTTAATTTTGTCCATTAGAATGATCCATTTCAGTAATAGTTGTGAGCCACAATAAAGGCTATTTTGCCTGGATAAGCTATTTTGTCTTTCCATTTGTCAGGCAATATGAAAAAAAGTATGTAACTACTTAATTCCTTCTTATTTATTGTGTTATAAAAAAATACATTTTCATTTTTTTATAGATAGAAATATCTTCGCAGACAACTAATGACAATGCAACATCTCAGAATAGAGTACGAGTTTAGCACATTTTTTAAGAAAGCTGTCTATTTTTCAGGATAGGCGCAGATATCTTCATTTTTCTCCACAAAAGAGAAAATTAATTAAAAGACATATTTTGGATCTAAAATAAAACAAAACATTTTATCTAATACAAAACGCCAATATTTCAATAGGCTTTACGCCTAACTTCGTCAGTAAGGCGTACAGCCTATTGAAATATTGGCATTTTGCATTAGATAAAATGTTTTGTTGTATTTTAGATCCAAAATATGCCTTTTAATTAATAATTTCATATGGTTTGCTCTATATTCGGCAAGAGAAAATATACTGATTTCTCTTATCGTTGTACAAATCTCAAGAGACCTTGTTCCCTTTCGGAGAGGCGCTAAAATGGACGTCCAACCAGAGTTAACTGGATTCAGAGGAAAGACAAGTGAAAAAAAAATAATTTTAAGAAAGTCTGAAATAGACGAGAAAGTAAGTACAGTAGCAAAAGACAATGCTCTAACCTCTACATAATTCTTAGATACTAGAATGAATGAATCTCTAAATATAAATATGAGTAGGTTTAATATTAGAACGTGTATTGATCGATTTCATTAAGACATTAAATCAATTTAATATTATATTGAAAAGGCTATTAGCACAATGTTATAAGGAGAAATAGAAGAATTATTAAAATTGAATTGAAATTCCAACATTTTATATATTGAGTGATGTGTATATAAAGTGTGCTCGAAAGAAATATATATTTTTAAATGTTTTATTTTTAAATTATTCTAAATTTGATTAGCGATTTTGTGACTTATTAAAAAATCAATGATCAACATTAAGTGGTGTCCAATTTTTAAATGAATATTCTTGATCATATTGTTGCACCAGGTTGCGGCTTGGCAGACTCTTCAGGCATGATTCTCTCCTGCGCTGGGTCTTGCATCTTACCAGAGCGTGTTTCAACCATCCTACAAATTTATATAAGGGAATAATGAGATAAGTCTACTTTAAGTAGCCTCCAGAATAATTTATTTATTTCCTCACATCAAAGAGAGCAGTGAAGTCACACGTGTACCTAAATACAAATGATGATAATCTAAAAAATAATCTGTTTTAAATAAATATCATAGAATATAAAAATAAATAAATATATAATTTAAATTTCAAATATATTAAAAATGATATAAGAAATACGCCATTAATCATGATGTAACACTTCCCCCTCTCCAGAGGTCGTCACGTCCTCGTGAGTTACCTCATCAATTCTCTCAAAATAGGGTTTGAGTCTTGAGACATGGACAATCAATGGGTCTTGGCCAGGATTATCTTTCGGCTCAATTAAGTAATTTACGTTAGACAGCTTCTTTAATATTCGATATGGGCCAAAATATTTTCTCAATAGTTTTTCACATTTTCCGATTTTCCTGACTGGTGTCCAAACTGCCACTAAATGTCCTGGTTCATAGATTTTCTCATTGTGTTTTTTGTCATAGTTTCTTTTCATTCTTTCCTGAGTCTTCTCTGTGTTGTTAATGACTACCTGTCTCGTCCTTGCTATTTTATCTAAGTAGTTTTCTATATATTCGTCGTAATCGTCCATGTTACTGTCCGTTGGGATATTCTCGTCGTCTAAGAGGGACATGGGTTCCCTTCCAAACAACAGGAAAAATGGAGAGTAGCCTGTGGTTTCTTGAATCGTGGTATTATACGCGTGGGTGATAAAAGGGAGGATTTCATCCCAGTTCTTTTGGTCTGTGTTCACATACATGCTGATCATATTGATTAAAGTTCTATTTAGCCGTTCCGTTAGTCCGTTAGTCTGGGGGTGGTAGCTCGTTGTGAAGCAGTGTTTCACTTTGCACATTTTCATTACCTCCTTCATCAAATTGCTAGTGAATTGTGAACCTCTATCGCTAATAAGAAATTTTGGGGCCCCGTGACGTAAAATAATATGTTCGATTAAAAATGTAGAGACTTCTTTCACGGTTGCTTCTGATACTGCCTTTGTTTCAGCATACTTGGTATAATAATCAGTCAACACAATTATCCACTTCCTTCTTCTTTTCGTTGATGGCAAGGGGCCAACAAAGTCAATTCCGATTCTTTCAAAAGGGTAGTTAGCTGGGGGAATAGGTTGTAGAAGTCCAGAAGGCAAGTGATTTGAACCTTTCCGACTTTGGCAAAGATGGCACGTCTTTACAAATTCTGAAACATCTTTCAACATGGAAGGCCAATAGTATTTATTCTTCAATCGGTAAGTGGTTCTGGCGACGCCCAGATGGCCATTCAGCATATGGTTGTGGTATTCACTCATGACTTCCTTCCTTCTCTTCTTTGGCACTACCAGCAACCATGCCCTACCTTCAGGATTTGGATTTTTCTTGTAGAGACACCCATTTTCTTCTTTGAAGTTCTGTGTAATTGAACGCTTGTTTCCACTAAGGTTCTCCTTAATATTCTCAATAAAATCATCCTTTTCGTCTATTATTTGATTCAGAAATAGTCTTTCATAATCTTCGTCCCATTCGTTTTCAGGTAAGGGTCCTCTAGATAGACCATCAGCGTCCAGATGTTTTTACCCGATTTGTGTATAATTTCGAAATTATATTCCTGAATCTTCAGTGCCCATCGTGCTAATCGGCCGGTCGGATCTTTCAGATTCTTAAGCCAGCATAGTGCGTGATGATCAGTTACGATTTTGAAGTGCCTTCCATATAGGTAGGGTCGTAACTTGGACATTGACCACACAACAGCTAGACTTTCTTTTTCGGTAGTCGAATAATTTTGCTCAGGTTTGCTCAGTGTTCGACTTAAATATGAGATAACCTTTTCTTTATCGCCGAACTTTTGGACTAATGTTGCACCCAGGCCGATGTTAGATGCGTCAGTATGAATGTAAGTAATTGCATTCGGGTCAAAGTGCCCTAAGATTGGAGGATTTATCAATGCTACTTTAAGGGTTTGAAATGCTTTTTCTTGATTTTCTGTCCAGGTAAAAGGTACATTCTTTTTTATAAGACTGGTTAATGGATCGGCAATTTTTGAAAAACCTTTGATAAATTTTCTATAATATGAGCACATTCCTAAAAATGATTGAACTTCTTTTATCTTTTTGGGCCGAGGAAAATCTCTAATAGCCTTGATATTATGCTCCGCTGGTTTTATACCATGTTGATTAGTTATATGGCCAAGAATCTCCAGTTCTTCGAAAGCAAATTGGCATTTTTTGTTGTTCAATTTTAAATTAGCCTCGCGAAAACATTTTAAAACAGCTTCTATTCTTTTGAGATGTGTTGAAAAATCCGAGCTATAAATGATTACGTCATCTAGATAACATAAGCAAATTTGCCATCTAAGATTACCAAGCATATTTTCCATGTTCCTCTCAAATGTAGCAGGGGCATTGCATAGACCAAAGGGCATTACTTTGAACTCATATAGGCCATGTGCTGTAGTGAAGGCTGTCTTTTCTTTATCTTTCTCCTCAACCTCTACTTGCCAATATCCTGATTTAAGGTCAATTGCTGAAAAGTATTTGGATCCTTGAAGTGTATCCAATACTTCATCAATTCTGGGAATTGGGTAAACATCCTTCACTGTTACATCATTCAATTTTCTGTAGTCAAAGCAAAATCTGTACTTACCATCTCGCTTCTTGACCAAGATTACAGGGAAGGACCATGGACTCGAGGATGGTCTAATTATGCCGTCTCTGAGCATTTCATCAATTTGTTCTTTTATGATTTCTCGCTCTTTCGCGCTCACCCTATACGGCTTGTGTTTGATCGGTTTCGCGCCTTCTGTATCGATCCGATGTTTCGCTAAGTTGGATCTTCCTAATCCCGACGAAAACAAATCCTCGTACCTTTCCAAAACTTGTTTCAATTGCTCCTTTTCCTTATATGCTAAATTTTCGTTTATCTGAAATTGGGGTTCTTCATGCTCTTTTTGTTCATTTTCTTCCACAAGATTCACTTCGGCTGGCTGGCTTCCAAAGCACAATGTTTGGTTTTTTAATATTTTTAATGGTCGAGGGTAAGGGTTTGTTATCCAGATATATGTTTCCTTATTCACAACATTTATTAAGCTTCTCGCTAGTCGAAGTCCATTTGTTTGAAACATTTTATGGTTCTCCTCGATGATGTATTCGCCATCCTCTGCTTCTACAAATGCATTAATCAATTTAATAGAAAGTTCTGGTATAATGGCATCCTTTGCACTTTTTATTTTCTTCTGTTGATATTTGATTACGTCACGATTTTCTGTCAAGTCATATTTGATTATTTCACGCTGACAATCAATTTTTGCGTTCATTTTCTTAAGAAAATCACGTCCAAGTATAAATATTCGCAAATGTGTTCTCATTATCACAAATTGATGTGTGATTGTTTTGTCATCAAATTTTATATTTAAAATAATATTTCCTACGATATCTAATTCTTTGCCATCGGGTCCGGAGCACATTTTATCAGGATTTATTATTTCAAGACCTGTGTTGAGAGCTGTATTAAGGTCGACCACTGAAAGATCGGCGCCTGTATCAATCAAAGCTTCGCAGATACCGATTCTATCCACGTTAATGTTCATTTTATATTTGGGGTCCAACTTTTTAATTCCATTTATGGTCGACTTGCTTTGATTGACGGACTCAGGCGCGATGTTTAGTTTAAATCTTCTAATGCGGCATATCTATTCCTTGTAGGGATACTCGAGTACGGGCTATTACTTACGTCCGCGTAGAGCAGAGGTCTCGACTTCTGAGTTCCATTATCCATTCGGATTTCTTCTTCGACCTTGTCTTGTGTAACTATGGGGTCCTCTTCCACAATTCTTACAAACCTGACTCTGCAATACCGCGCTACGTGTCCTGGCTTGTTACACTTGAAACATATTGGTCTCCCGTCTTCTGTCCTATTCCTATTTGAATTTGGATTCTTATTGTATGCTTTACTTGGGTAGACCGGTTTTGGCTCAGGATTGGGAGTGTAAGATCGTCTAGGGGCAGATACCTGGGGCAGAGGCTTGTTCTGGTAGTACCTCGGAGCGGGGGCCTGGGGCTTGGAGGTGTTCTGATATGGTCTTCTGAACGACGTAGCATTCTTCCATTGCTCTTGATGATGGGGACGAGGAGAGCGTGGTCCATTATAAAGAGCTTTTGATTTTTCTGCACGTTCTTGGTAATTCTTTTCGAACAAATCCAGCTTTTTACAAATTTCTAGAAGTTCATTGGTATTTTTAGGAGGGTTTAGGTGAAGGGCAAAAGAGTATTCTTTCTTTAACCCTCCAATAACCCAGTTTATTTTAGTCTCTTCTTCCATTTGGGGGTCGACCTTGTTGCACAGTACAAGGATATCCTCTGCGAACCTGATTGCAGGTTCATTCCACTGCTGCATTCTGTTTAGCCTCATCTTCATTTCTTCTTTGTTGGCGTCTGAGGCAAAATCCTGAATTAGGCGGCTCTTGAAATTTTCCCAGCTGGTGAAACTTATCTTGTGTAGGTTCAGCCAGGTTTTGGCGCTACCAATCATATTCATGGCAGCATAACGAGAGATAATGTAGTCTGCCCAATGGTACAGGAAGCCAATTTCTTCAAGAGATTCAATCCATGGGCGAGGGTCTTCCGTTCCATCAAACTTGCTCACATCAAAGAGAGCAGTGAAGTCACACGTGTACCTAAATACAAATGATGATACTCTAAAAAATAATCTGTTTTAAATAAATATCATAGAATATAAAAATAAATAAATATATAATTTAAATTTCAAATATATTAAAAATGATATAAGAAATACGCCATTAATCATGATGTAACAATATGGTTATACAACTTTGCTCTTTTGCTGAAAATGATCGCAAATCCAGTTCTTAAAAATGGTATACCAATTAGGATTTCGCACGATAATATTTTCTGACATATAAGTTGTCTAGCTTTATAGAAACACGCAATTACATAATATTGTTGTCTTCACTTTTAAAATTGCTTTAATTCTAATTATTATTATAGAGTGCTCGAGTTCGGACAGTTGGATAGTTTTTATGTGGCAGAGGTCGCCCCATTTCTTTGTTGTCTCCTCTTCTTGGCGTCTTACTCCTCCTATACCAGTCTACACACAAAATATTCTTTCTTGATAGTGAATATTATCCTCGATTTGACAACTGCTCCTATCACTGATTCAAAACTGTATTACAATTTAAAGGAAGCAAATAAAACGATTTTGAATTGGAATGGAATTTTGTGATGATAGAAGCAAATGAACAAAATTCTAAAATCCATCGAAAACATTATTTAAAAAAAGGTCTGTACAAAATTATCATCAAGCTAAATAACTTTATTGAAGATATATATATATATGATGTATGAAACCTTATTAAAAGTAATCCAGACATCTCAGAGATTTCTATACTGTTTATCCCCCATTAGATCATTAGGTAAATTCGTCCATTACCTCTATAAGTTGTTTGAGGAGAAGAAAATGGAATAATTCGGTAGTAATCCAAACTTCGACTCACCTGTAACCTCCTGGCTCCCAAGTGATAAGAAGCCTGCACAATTTTACACGGCCTCTCCTGTCACCTCGAGCGCGAGGGACCTAAGCACATGATCTTCCGGCATAGAGTTAATTTCCATGAAGTCTTTAGCTAGTTGCATACAACGGTAAAATTCCTATGACACTTTTGAAGCCAGTTTAAAACTCATGCGAGATTTTCCTGTTATTATCAGTAATTTTAAATATAGATACCGGTTTTATTTTTGTTAGTTCAGCTCGAACATCTAGAAGCTTTTCTCGATAAAGGTCCAGTCTCTTGAAATGCAGGACAAAGTGCTAAATTAACGGCAGAAGCGGCCTACCTTTCCCTACAGTGACTTGGAAATGTACTGCCTCCATTCTCCCGAATACTTTTCACTTTAAAGACTCAAGAAGGGGTTAAAAATAACGATCAGATATTCAAATAGTGTACATACTTAGAAGATAAATTTCGCAAGAGTTTAATTTATAGCAAATGGCAATCTGCCATCTAGAAAATCTCAGGTGAGTCTGGTCAGGATATGCCTATTTTGTTTTTAATATCAACACCTGACCTATTTTATATATAGTTTAGATTGATTTTTCACAGCAATTGATATTTGAAAATAATTATACGTGTGCTGGACTTATATCTCAAAAATACATTTTATAACTCTTATAAATTGTTGGCTTAAATTTAGTTTTATCGGTTGTTGTCTTCTTGTTCCCGCTTTAAGATATGGTGTATTTCTTTAAACCTTAACTATTGACCCAAGATCAGAATATATGATTGGAGTATATATTTAACTTCTTTGAATTATTACAAGAATGCATTTGTATACTTTTGACTAGTACATGTTATATTACACAATCTAACACTTCCTCATGGTTCATCTGGTTCCTTAACAAAACATTTTGTGATCCCAAGCCAAAATCCGGTCCCAAAGGAATAAACTTAAGTCGCTGATGTTGTGACACTAGGAAGTTGTGTAGGAAGCCACAGAAGTCGGGACAAGGAGTTCTACAAGCAAATTTATTCGGACACTAAACGTACACAGCAGGTTAGGGTGAATGGATGCATACCCGCCCCCCGCCCCCCACTGCAGCTACACAGGAAGTTGGGTAGAGGATAAGATAGGTAAGTAGAATAGAGAGTTCCCGTATTTGTGCTTCCTTTTTCTCCAATTTTATGTTATCCAGTTTCCGATCAGTTTACCATAACATGTGCTTCTTTTTAAATGGCCGTTATGTATAATCTTTTTATGTTCCGTTTTTCTTCTGTGTATTATTCGATGCTTTATAAATATCATGGATATGATTCTGAGTAGGCTCGTGTATTCTTAAAGCTGATTGGAAATGCAGATGGGAATTGGTTTGGTCGATTCTGGTGCTCTCTCGTATTTTGGAGTGAAGCAGAGATTGGATGTTGACACACCTTTTGCTACATTGGTAGAGCTGGGTTATAAAAGATTCCTTTAATTATATTAGCGCTTCAACCACAAAATTGAAGAGGATGATTAAATTGCAAGAGCTCGATTGGGATTCCATTAAAAATGTACACCTTTTCTAAATACCAAAAATGCTTCTAAACATAACACACAAAAGCACGATTGTATCTCTATGAAAAAAAAAAAAACACAAATCTTCAAATGTGAAAGACAATTTATTTGAATTCAATTTTAAAATAATTTTATATCTGTGGATGAGATTTTTTTCAAAATTCATTTTTATGTTTGATAAAAATAAACTACTAAATATATCGAGAATTTGCCTTGCTTCAAATTGTTGCTGGAGAGATCAAAGAAAATAAATTTATTATAAAAAATATAAAATGAATAACGAGAGAGAGCGAGCCCTCAAAACAATATCAAAACAATAAAAATAACAAAATTTTCTCTAGTTAATATACACAACTACTACATTATCTAAGCATCATTTGGTGTCATTTAATTTTGAATCATTATTTATCCCATTTTATGTGAATATTTTCAATGAATGGATTTTCAAATCATTTTAACAAAATATGTTTATTATCGTAAATTATTTACACATAATTGCACATGATTGGCCATTTTATGTTAATGTATTTTCATATTGCATTTTCTGAGTGTTTTATGTCACTCCAATTATATATGATTTCTTCAATTTCTATTTGTTCACTCATTTTTCCTGGAGATTTTAACATAATACAAAAAATCAATTTAAAATCCTACACTACCCAACACATAAAACATAATATTTCAGCAATTGAACATGTTCGCTTTTTAATTTTTTAGGAACAGAGTTTCAAATTGTTTTTCGAATTAGAGATGAAGCTATGTACAGGAAATTTGTGTTATCAGATGTCAAAGCTTAAAATTCCTTATATAGAAAATTGCAAGGTTTCCCATGTGTGAAATACCATCTATAACAATTTGTACAGTGTTTTAACGTTAACCAATTCATAGAAGTGTTAAATCTTTCAGCTGAAAATGTTGGCAGACAAAACAAGTTTGGATAATGGACATGCAGATAGTTGTAGCAAGATAAATGCCATCGTAAATTAGTTTCAACATTGCACCAGTGGAAGACAGCGTTTCTTTGGCATCAAATCAAGAGCAGGTAGCTGAGGAAGGTATTGATCGCTAATGTAAAAGGTGGAAGTGCATTCTCTACACACATGTAAGTACTGCCGCCATTACTTCACATGTTTGATGATCTTTGGATTCAGCCATAGGATCTCTGCCTCAATTAAAAAAAGGACATGAAATATTTTAATCACAACAATGAAGGAAAACACATATATATTTTCACAAAATCATAATGGTGCACAATATAGGTTAATTAAAACATATGTAGCGTATTCGTCTATAATGGGGAATAGTTTACAGACATTTTAAAGTTGAACAAACTCTGGTTCACAGATAATCTTGACTGGCCTACAATATGATAGATCGTTTCTATGTATCATGAGGAGGTTGTGAAACAATCGGAGGAGCGCCTCTAGAGCGACAACTGAATGGGAAGCAAAGTTACATAATCTATTGTACATTTGATAGAAGAAGTAGAAGACAATTTCAAACAAGTGAGAGTGCTGGGGTGACTGAGTTAAAAAAAATCAGAGTTTTCCTTATTACAGTGACCAATTGAAAAAGTGTTTGCTCTTCTAAATATGGATTTCAAAAGAACTGGTGAGATGGTATTGATAACAGAGAGTTGTGTCTTCGTTCTTCTGCAATGGGAGTCTGGAACACACACAATTGCTTTACATTAGAATATAGTTTGTTATTAATAATGTCAATATGCAGAAAAATGTGAAAATATTTTAAAATATTAGGCTACCTGAGCATTGAAGCGAGAGAGAAGTAACTAGAAAATACCTCAATTCCTAAACCTGAATGGCAAAGTTGAGCTTCTACTCTTAGTTTTTAATACCAAATTAATAATTAACTCATAAACGCTCAATAAAATAACTCAATCATTGAAATTTCCGGATCCCTTCTCTCACTTGTGCTCATGCAACGGCGATTGAAAGGGAACGAACTGCGCATGCGTCACCAATGGCGCTAAAGAAGCAGGAGAGAGCTAGAGAATAAAATAGACACCATATAACTACACCTGCTAAAGCTTTTATTATTTTAGCGATAATATGTAGTGTGAAATCTATTCAAGGGCAAATAGAATACTTGAGCGAAACGGGTGTATATGAATTGTTTATAGTAAGCATGTTCATGGTAGTGTGAAAAATAGCGTTATAAGCCTTTCCAACGCTCGTTTACAATGGCTACTCTCTATTATTCCAATAATTTTTAAAATCTGAGAAACTCTCGATTATATATTATATTCACATGATTTTATCACTGCAGGAGGGGTTGTTTTTATTTTTTTGAAGAACATATAAACAAATATATTATAACTTAAACTGATTATATGATATGTGTGTTATCGTGTTAAAGCAAGTGTGAGTTTATTCAAACACATCTGTCATAATATGAACGTAATTGAAATAAGTGCGAGTGTTAAATCAACTACATACGTCATGATATAAAAGTAATTGAAACAAGTGAGTTAAGTCAAACACATATGTTATTATATGAACGTAATTGAAACAAGTGAGTTAAGTCAAACACATCTGTTATGATATGAACGTAATTGAAACAAGTGAGTTAAGTCAAACACATCTGTCATAATATGAACGTAATTGAAATAAGTGCGAGAGTTAAATCAACTACATACGTCATGATATAAAAGTAATTGAAACAAGTGAGTTAAGTCAAACACATATGTTATTATATGAACGTAATTGAAACAAGTGAGTTAAGTCAAACACATCTGTTATGATATGAACGTAATTGAAACAAGTGAGTTAAGTCAAACACATCTGTTATGATATGAACGTAATTGAAACAAGTGTGTTAAGTTAAATACATCTGTTATGATATGAACGTAATTGAAACAAGTGAGTTAAGTCAAATACATCTGTTATGATATGAACGTAATTGAAACAAGTGAGTTAAGTCAAACACATCTGTTATGATATGAACGTAATTGAAACAAGTGAGTTAAGTCAAACACATCTGCTATGATATGAACGTAATTGAAACAAGTGTGTTAAGTTAAATACATCTGTTATGATATGAACGTAATTGAAACAAGTGAGTTAAGTCAAACACATCTGTTATGATATAAACGTAATTGAAACAAGTGAGTTAAGTCAAACACATCTGCTATGATATGAACGTAATTGAAACAAGTTAGTCAAGTTAAACACATCTGCTATGATATGAACCTAATTGAAACAAGTGAGTTAAGTTAAACACATCTGCTATGATATGAACGTAATTGAAGCAAGTGTGCGTTAATTTAACTACATATCTCATTTTATGAACGTAATTGAAATAAGAGTAAGTTAAGTCAAGCACATTGAAAATCAATTTGAATTATAGTTGAAAGGTCAATATTGCTGGAATTAATATTCTGTGTAAATATGTAAAATTTTTTTGAACTTATGGAAGTCGAGACTAACCTTCAGAAAGCAACCTTGCTTTCCCTTGCAACCTTTCTGGGAAATTTAATGCACCAATTCGTACGTTCATATTTAATGGTTTCTCTCACACTATAGATAGGTAAAAGTTGTTCATAAAATTTAATTTTAGACAATACATTATTTAAATATTTATAATTGAGAGATAATAAAAGATCGGGGATTTCATTGATAGTGTTAATGGGGATAAAACTCTAAAAGAAAGCAAACGGAGAGAATAAAATGATAAAATGTTATGAAGGGATATTTCCAAGTATATTTCAAGTAACTAAATGGTATTTTAAAATACAATATAACGCGGCTGATGATTGTAAAACGAAAATTGAAATTATACCGCGAATGTTTCTTTTATAAAAATCGAAATTTATTTTCAAAGAGAAATAGCGACATTTCTAACTTTGAGGATGAGGTATGGAAAGGTGAAAAATGAAGAGTAATGGCGAACGGAAAAATAAAAAGTGTCCAGGGGCGGGAATCGAACCCACACCCTTCTGCTTACCGGGTAGGTGCCTTGTCCACTCGGCTACCCTGGAGGTATTTTTCCGTTCGTAACTAATACTTAAAGTAACATTTAAAATACAATATAACGCGGCTGATGATTGTAAAACGAAAATTGAAATTATACCGCGAATGTTTCTTTAATAAAAATCGAATGGTATTAAATGGTATTTTGTTTGTGGCAAATATTTATTTTTTTATGTCGAGTGCGAGTTATAAACATAAGCAACCTAGATCCTCACTCCATATAACTCCACGACATGGAGGGTGCGTCGACGTCAACCCCAGCGACAAAGAAAGACCGGGAATCCAATCGGGTGGGATAGATGTCCTCCGAGCCAATCAACTTCTCCCTAAGCTGATTAAAGCGAAGGTCAACAACTCAATTAGGTCAGTCGATGCACATTCTTTGGGCTCCACTCTCTAAGTTTCAGCGGTGAGATCCAAGGTTTAGAGAAATTAAAAATATATATATAATATACTATAAGGTAATTATTATACTTTGTATTAGTTATATAATTGTTAAAATATATAATTTGAAATTAATAATAAGTGTTCTTTTATTAAAACAAACAACTAAGCTTTAAAGCAAGGTCTTTCTTCTATATCCGGACTTATCTTAAATATATTCTAGGAGGAATAGTTCATCCCCCACCTCATGATAAGATCATAGAAGAGCAATGACTTTGCCTGAAATATTATTTGTTTGTTTTAATGAAAAAATTAAGACGCGAATGTTTCTTTCACAAATAAATCAAATTTCTACTGTCCTTACTGCAATGAAAAATATTGGTAAGACTTGGCTCATAAGTGGTGAGCCCTCCCAGCGGTTTCGCCAATTTAATCTACCAGACCGCTTCTTTAGAGCTCTAGCACTGTATTGGATCATTCTATTTATATATGCTACACTGAAGGGTGGAATTTTAGAAATGGTATTACATGGTACATGCTACACTGATGGTACACGCTAAATGGTACATGCTGCACTGAAGGGTGGAATTTCAGAAATGGTATTTAAGCAAACTATGGACATAAGTTGACATCCCTCCGTTATATTTACAGTTCAAATCGATTTAAAATTATTTGATTATGCTTATTAGGAATCATATATTATTATTTAATTTTTATAAATGCACATATATAGTCTATTCTTATTTATATTTGTTTGTGTGTATATATTTTAAATTTTAGTCCCAGAGTTGTAAATATTTTATATATCGTCGCGTGATCCACCAAAGCAGTTTAAAAACAAGAAAAGCCCTGACGAAGTTAGGCGTACAGCATATTGAAATATTGGAATTTTGAATTAAATAAAATGTTTTGTATTATTATAGATCCAAAATATGCCTTTTAATTAATATATATATATATATATAACTTATGTTTTATCTTATAAAATCTTCACACCGAAAATCTTGAAGTTCGATACACAGATATGATACAGATGTGGGTATGGTTGAAGTGTTGAGAGCTCATCAAGTCGGAAGCTGCTCTAGAAAATGAGGAATTCCAGAATGAGTTTATTCACAAAGACATTTCTAGGCTAACGTCAAATTGTTGTTGAGAATGACCTTGACTTCAAGTGGCGTTTTTTTTTTACTGTGGGTGAAGATATTCTGGTCTACCCACTAGGGACTTGCGGCTTGCTACGGTAGTTTTTCACTTTGCAGCTTTGGTTCCTTCCCCCTTACCGAAAAATACGTCATCAGTCTTTTCTCTCTGTATCGATTTTTAGAAAAAGATAAACGATGCGAGTATTTTGGTTCTGGCAGAGATGAAGTTGGATTATGAAATGGACTTCTTATTATAGGAGTTGTTTTCGAGGAATCCCTTTTTTAAATCGTCAAGGGACACATTAGGGCTTAAGAAAATAAAATATGAGGCCTTGAAGAATTTTCTATTATTATATATGTTTCAAGACCATGAAAATCCAAACTCTTATAACGTTCGACTCACAGACACGAAAAACTGGGTGTGTGCGTGTTGTTGTTGTTGTTTTTTGTTGTGTGTTTTGCGCCACCTATCTTATAATTAAACTTTATATAAAAATTAACTCTATATTTACTACTCTTTAATATTGTTACCACATATATATAACTTGGAAAATGTAATTTTTAAATGAAAAATCTAGTATTGTTAAAATAAAAAATTCAAAACTCACTTTTAACCGGTATTTATCAGTGCGGTTTCAAATGGTGAATTGACAAAGGATTCTGACTTTATAAAGTAATAAAGTGTAAACCTTGTTCACATAATAAAACCGAAATGTGGAATAGATATGAATTAAGATGGTTATACTACACCTCTGTTGGAAACAGTGAATGACCTTTGTACTAAGTAATGTTGGGATCCGTGTTTAATTTATCAAAAAACGGTATTTAGTCGATGTGGAATAGGAGTTTTAACAAGAACTGTGTGGAAACAAGAAAACTGAGGGTTTTGTCACAGTGCTAGTAACCTCATGCTTACGATAAATATATATGACAAGAAACTATTTACAAAGAAAATATCGGCGTGTGCACCTGCGAGCGTGCATTGGACTATTTTAAAGCAAATATTAAAATTTGTGTGTGACTATCATTCCCTTTAACTGGAAATGTAAGGAATCTAATGTCTTTTCGTAAGGACCCGGATCTCATTTGGTAACTCCTTTTGTTGATGCTTTTGTAGTTATTGGATACCTGTGGGATTCTAAAATTATAGTATTTGATATTTTCTTGTCATTATTCGGTGATGACTCTTTACTATTGTTGATACGTTGAAAAGGTGGTCAGCCTGGGGGAAAACGTTCCCGTCATATTAATTATAAGCCTGAAGAAGCACAAAAATTTCTTGAAGGCTTTCTTATTTGATTTAATAAAAATAAACTATTTATAATTGTCAATTTGCATTGTAATTTTAATATAAAATATTTTAACAATAAAATCTTATATGAAGGAAATGTGGCCACTGGAGTCAGACGAAAATGGCAGGAAGGGCTAAGTAGGTAGGACTGGCTGAGAAGGTAGGGCGGGCTGGGTAGGTAGGACAGGCTAGATAGGTAGGACAGGCTAGGTAGGTAGGTAGGGCTGGGTAGGTAGGACAGGCTAGTTAGGTAGGTAGGGCTAGGTAGGTAGGACAGGCTAGTGTTAATTTTGATGTTTAATTAATTTTCTAGAAATTTATATCAAACAGAAGAAGTCTGCACTTATAAAAGAAAAAGAAGTTTATTTTTCTTCCTTAAGTATATTTACATGCAACTCAAGCAAAACTAAAATTAAAATTAAAAATTGAACGAACAAAATTTACATATCTTTTGATAGATTGAATTTACCTTTTCTTGGTCAAAAAACAATAGAAAAATAAATTAATTAATATTCAATCACTCATATTTAATTTTTTTTTTTTAAGTTCATCCACATCAACTCCCCCTTTTTTAAGATAGCAATACTCATTAAGGTACATATCTATCCGGTGGTCTCCTCTCTCGTAGTGGATATCTCCGGGAAGGTGTAGATTCAGTCGGTGGTCCAGGTGTAGATTCTGCTACTATTGTAGCAGGAGTCAGGGGACTTGACGTCTGAGGCCTTGGGTAGCTTATTCCTTCTTCTGATGACGAAACATCCTTTCTCTCCATACTTCTCCTCATATAGTTAGTGTGTACTTTCCTTTCTATTCCATCAGTTTCTATCATACAGCTGTTGCTTCCCACTATTCTCTTTACAATCCCAAACATCCATTTCGGTTTTCCTCTTTCCATCCATCTGTATCTTACTCTATCATTTACTTTGTAGCTATTGTTCTGTTTTTTATTTTTCAATCTCCCCACTCTTACTGATTTCTTGCTCAACATGGAAATCTTCGTTCTAATCTCGCGATTTAAAAATATTCCAGCCGGGGATTTCTCCGTTCTAGTCAAAGGACTCAGTCTATATGCATATAAAGCCTTAATCAAAGCAAACTCAAGGGGCAATTCCCTTTCCTCCGAAATAATTCTTTTCATAGTTTTTTTTATCTCTCTTACAGACACTTCCGCTAGTCCGTTGCTCTCCGGATGGTAAGCGGGGCTGAACATCGCATGTATTCCATTTCTTTCGAAAAATGTCTTTATTTCATAACTTCTAAACGGGGGCCCATTATCCATTACCGCCACCTCCGGGATACCATATCTCGCTAAACATTCTCTCAAAAAGTCTATGCAGAATCCCGCCGATGTATTTGGAACCATTTGACATTCTATCCAATTAGAATGCGCATCCACCAATATCAAAAAAGTTTTTCCCGCAAAATAGAAATAGTCAAGATGAATTCTCTTCCAAACTTTGTTTGGTGGAGTCCACTCGGTAAATTCCTGTTTTGGCAGCTTTGATGTGTTTTCCATACAAGTGCTACAGCTTTTAGACAGTTTCTCAATTTGCTCATCCATTCCCGGCCAATAGACAGAACTTCTGGCCAGAGTTTTCATTTTATTTACTCCAATATGATTTTCATGGATGATTTTCAAAACATATTCTCTTAAGGAATCGGGGATGATCATTCTATTTCCGAAAAACAGGCAATTTCTTACTATTGTTATCTCGTTTTTAATTCTATTATAAGGTTTTATATCTACCTCTGAGTCAACATCATACCTATCGTACTTGACTAACTTATATAGTTTTCTAAGAGTTGGATCTTCTTGGGTTTTGTACGATACCAAGACGTAATCTAATATCGAATTTTCTATTAATAATATTTCTCCCATTTCCTCTTCCTTCTCCCCTTTTTCAGGATTTGGAAATCTTGAAAGAAAATCTGCAAGAGGTATTTCACTTCCCTTAGTATACTTAATTTCAAAATTAAAATTTGATATTGAGAGTGACCATCTATGTAATCTATTTGCCACTAAGGCTGGTAAATTATTTTTATCGCCAAAAATGGCTAGTAATGGTTTGTGATCTGTATTAATAATAAATTTTCTTCCGTAAAGGAATTGTTTTAGCCTGTTTAAGGTAAAGAATATTGCTAATCCTTCTTTTTCTATTTGGGAATATTTCTTTTCTGTGTCATTTAGTGTTCTTGAAACAAAAGTAATTGGTTTCTCAGTGCCGTCTACAATATGGGAAATATATCCTCCAATACCATAATTTGATGCATCACAAGTAACATAAAGAGGTAAATCTTGCGAATAATGCGTCAAACAAGTTTTTGTACTAATCAAATTTTTACATTTTTCGAAAGCCTGATCATGTTCATTTTTCCAATTCCAATTATAACTTCTTTTCAATAGAGAGAATAAAGGATTTGCATGTATGGATAAATTTCTAACGAATTTACTGTAGAATGACAACATGCCCAAGAAAGATTTCAATTCTGAAATGTTACTCGGTTTAGGACATTTTTTTTATACTGTCCAGTTTATCCTCAAGGGGATAGATTCCATTTTTATTTATTTTATGTCCTAAATAATCGATTTCATCAACAAAAAACAAAGATTTTTCTTTATTAATTGAAAAATTAAAATCCGATAATTTATTCATGACTGTTTCAATATCTGAAATATGCTCATTTACATCAGACGATGCTACAAGAATATCGTCTAAATATATTATTACATTTTTAAGACCGGAAAAAATATTGTCCATAGTTCTTTGGAAAATAGTTGCTCCGGACTTGATACCGAAGGGCAGCCTTTTATATTTAAAAAGGCCTTTATGGGTAGAAATAACTGTCAATTTTTGAGATTCCTCGTCTAGAAGTATCTGATGGTATGCGCTTGAAAGATCAATTTTACTAAATATACTTTTACCAAAAAATGAATGTAAAACATTATCGATGTTCGGTATCGGATACTTTACATCCTCGATAAATGGATTTAAGGTTCTTTTAACCTTAACTTTTAACCAGGTAGGACTGGCTGAGAAGGTAGGGCGGGCTGGGTAGGTAGGACAGGCTAGATAGGTAGGACAGGCTAGGTAGGTAGGTAGGGCTGGGTAGGTAGGACAGGCTAGTTAGGTAGGTAGGGCTAGGTAGGTAGGACAGGCTAGGTAGGATAGGTAGGTAGGACAGGCTAGGTAGGATAGGTAGGTAGGACAGGCTTGGTAGGTAGGACAGGCTAGGTAGGTAGGGCAGGCTAGATAGGTAGGTAGGGCTAGGTAGGATAGGTAGGTAGGACAGGCTAGGTAGATAGGACTGGTTAGATAGGTAGGACAGGCTAGATATGTAGGGCAGGCTAGGTAGAGCTAGGTAGGATAGGTAGGTAGGACAGGCTAGGTAGGTAGGACAGGCTAGGGAGGTAGGACAGGCTAGGGAGGTAGGATAGGTTAGGGAGGTAGGATAGGTTAGGTAGGTAGGGCTAGGTAGGTAGGACAGGCTAGGGAGGTAGGACAGGCTAGGTAGGTAGGACAGGCTAGGGAGGTAGGACAGGCTAGGGAGGTAGGACAGGCTAGGTAGATAGGGCTAGGTAGATAGGACAGGCTAGCTAGGTAGGACAGGCTAGGTAGGTAGGACAGGCTAGGTAGGTAGGACAGGCTAGGTAGGTAGGTAGAGCGGGCGACCAGCCTGACAGGCCAGCCAGTATTTATAGCAGCCGATCCGGGTGCCGGAAGCCTCAGCCAGTAGCCGACTTTTAAGTGTGAGATCGCACAAAAATACCAGCCGTACACTCAGAAGGATATCCGCTCTGCTAGAAGGAGAGGTCACGCTTTTAGATATTCATATTATCACTTAAATATTTGTTGTTGTCGGAAAGGTAAGGAGGCTAAATGTAATTATTTAAAAATTCTAATATCGATATTTTCCACACACATATATGAATATTATTGTACATCTACAAAATTTATATAAGTGCCTCCTATTTCTTTTCACTTCAGAGAATAATTTTATTTATAGAGAATATTGTTACGAGTTCCGAAAAATAACAATGTAAAATATAAAATAATAAAAAGGTTTCACAAAACAATTTCGCTGTAATCAATGCCCTTCTAAAATATTTATGGTGTGTGTATGTGGCAAAATTGTAGTTCACATAAGGTAATAAAATGTAATGTGTTGTGTAGGAATATCAATATAAGCCGTATAAATCAATCAACAGTGTACTTAACGTCTGTCACCGATAGCAATCTCAGAGTTACAAGGAGCGCTTCAAATTGACGATTGCCAAAAACATTTTTTACTAAAAATGAATTTTCATGTATTCTTTTTTTTTAATGTAGCTTCCAAGCCTTAGGGCCACAAATTATCATATATTTTATAAGTCTCTAACATTTTTGAAAATAATAAATATAATTTTTTAACTATTGAATATTTAGAAGTCTTCACCTTTTTCGAGGCTCTTAATAAATTGTTAATAGTTTAATTCTGAAAATGTATCTACCTTTTTGCCAAAAGAATATAATTTTAGTTGAATTAATTTTATAAGGCATTAAAGTTTATTATTTTCACTCTTCAGGTCACCTTATCTATTTATCCTTTTTCTAAACGACTTGGTTTCTCTGTACGATGACGCTGATTTGCCAAGTATTTATTTACCAAATTATGGAAATATACATCTCCTCCTGTTCGCAGACGACATCGTACTTCTAGGAGAATCCAATATAAATATACAAAATAAGATCAATGTATTCAGAAAATACTTCGAAAATAATTTTTTAACGCTGAACCAGAGCAAATCAAAGGTTATGGTATTTAGAAATGGAGGTCGAAAGGCCAGATCGGATGTTTGGTTCTGGGGACAATTGCCTCTCACTATAACATCTAGATACACGTATCTGGGTTACCAGCTGACAGCGTCAAACTCAACTCAACAGGCGGCAAAGCATTTTAAAAACAAGGCGCTAAATGCTATTAATGCGCTCTGGGCAATATCGACTAAAACAAGAATCAACTCTATCAGATCCTCACTCAAGCTCCTAGACTCAATGGCTCTGTCAACCTTGCTCTACGCAGCTCCAATTTGGGCAAACTACCAAAAAAACTTGGTTGACAGGGTACAAGACAATTTTTTACGGATACTTTTAAATTTACCCAGATATACTCTTGGCTTTATTCTACGTATGGAGTGTGGAAGAACGTCACTGGGAGTTACGGTGCTGAAACTTACACTCGGGTTCTGGCTTAGAATTCTAAAAATGAACAGCAGCCGACTCCCCCATATATGCTTAGCTCAACTATATGAGATATCAAGAAATAGAAATATACACTGGTGTCCAAAAAATAAGAAACTTTTGTTTTTTAATGATATGTTTTAAAATATACAACGCTAAAAGCTAAAAAGTAATTTAATTAGGTATTTTAAGTCGTAGAATTTATTTATCGCAACCATTCGATTCGGTAAATTTGAAAATATGCAAATTTTTGCTTGTCTTTATAAGTGTGCTATTTGGCGTGTCGTTTACCCCATCTAAGAATTGTCCAATTATAATTTTATTTAATCCTTAGTTAATTATGAGTTTACGGAAAATTTTAGCAGATGATTTAAAATGGAGAGCTGTTGGAAGAATGGAGGCAGGGCAATCACAAGTTGAAGTAGCAAAATGGCTAAATGTGAATAAATCTGTGTCAGCAAAATATGGAAACAGTTCATTGAGACAGGAACCATCAAAAGTAAAGAAGGTTCGGGTAGAAAAAGAAAAACAGCTACCTCTGAAGACCGTTATCTGGTCGTAACTGCCAAGCGCCATAGGGAGATGACAGCTATTCAACTCTCTAATGAACTCTCAAGTGCTACTGGAACGAGAATTTCAAGACAAACTGTTTACCGAAGGCTTCACGAAGGTGCTCTTTATGCAAGACGACCAATGGTCTGTATCCCTTTAACCTCTGCTCACAGGAGAGCCCGCTTGAATTGGTGCTTGGAACATCACGCCTGGACTCATGATCAGTGGGCCAATGTTCTCTTCAGTGACGAGTCAAGATTTAGTTTAAACACAGATTCTCGACGAGGTTTCATCTGGAGGGAGCCTGGAACCCGCTATCATCCCAGTAACATCAGGGAAATAGACAGTTTTAGAGGTGGCAGTCTCTTAGTCTGGGCTGGCATCAGTTCTAGCCGACGCACACCCCTCCACATTTTTTCTGGGGGCACTTTAACTGCCCAAAGGTACAGGGACGAGATCCTTGAGCCCTATCTAAGACCTTATAGAGATCAAATTGGTCACGATTTTATTTTAATGGACGATAATGCTCGTCCGCATAGGGCTAGGCTAGTCAATGAATATCTCCAGAGTGAGAATATTCGAAGGATGGATTGGCCAGCCAGGTCTCCGGACCTGAATCCAATAGAGCATGTGTGGGATGCTCTAGGGAGGCGTATTGGAGCTCGTCACCCCTCTCCCAAAACCCCGTCACCCCTCTCCCGAGATCCTTGAGCCCTATCTAAGACCTTATAGAGATCAAATTGGTCACGATTTTATTTTAATGGACGATAATGCTCGTCCGCATAGGGCTAGGCTAGTCAATGAATATCTCCAGAGTGAGAATATTCGAAGGATGGATTGGCCAGCCAGGTCTCCGGACCTGAATCCAATAGAGCATGTGTGGGATGCTCTAGGGAGGCGTATTGGAGCTCGTCACCCCTCTCCCAAAACCCTCGTTGAGCTAAGAACTGCTCAACAGGATTTTCTTGGTTAATTAACTGCAACTATGCAAGGATTATCCGGCAAGAAATACCATTAATAACCAAAATTGCAATAGAACAATCTATTCAAAGTGACCAGGCAAAAATAGAGAATTCTAAATTCTACCCTCACTATAAGTACTTACACAGTTCATTCCGAATTGAAAACTATTTACTTAGCAACTTTCCATTCCCAGTAAAACGCTATATCGCACAACAGAGAATACCATATTCGTTTTTCAAGGAAAACCATACAAATATTTTCAGGGAGGGTGATAGGATTTGTGATCTCTGCAAAGAAAATATGGACTCTGAACTATCTCATTGTATCTATGAATGCCAAGATATTAGCGAGGAGAGAAGGACATTTTTTCAATGGTAGACACCAGCCAACTTAGGTCAATCCAAACGATGTTAACCAGTGCCCAAACAAGTAGACTAGTTGCTCAGGCCCTATATAATTTTTACAAGGCAGTAGGTGGAAAGAAGGAGAAAAGAGAACTCGGAAGCTATTTTTCTTATACCTCAGAATGATGACGAAACATCGAGGTGCCATCGTGTTGGTCGACGATGAGATTGCAGAGCTGGTGATAGGGATGGCTGTGCTGGAGTAAACCTCCTTTTTGTGTCTGGATGCTATATTTATGGCGAACTAAATAACTTAGTCCCTATTTACTGCTCCGCGCTTATGGAATTGAAGACTTGAGGCGATGGCGTCGACCTTTCATATTAAATCTTACTTTTCCTTTTTACTAATAATTGTATATAGTTGCGGAACTACTGGTTTCCTGTGCTGCTCTTTTCCTGTTATTGCACCTTGTACGGAGAATCTGTATAAGACTATCGTCTTAATAGGGGCTTTGTGTGTGTGTATTTTCACTCTTCAGTTCAGCAGAAAGCCTGGGGATATCCTTAAAAAAGAAGAAAAGGAAGATGACTAGAAGACACGCAGTGTTTATTAATCCTCTCAACTAAACTGTTCATAGCTGTTAACCTATTTGAGTATAGATACTTTCTAACATTGTTTGCTCTTTTTCCTTTCTTGAACTTCGGAATGAGTCTATGTAAGACTTAATAAAATACTTTTGATGTAGATAATGTGACATTAAAATTGTACTAAATCATTTATTTTAAACATGATGAATTATCGCGCCATCTGTCATTGAAAATGTAAACTATTTAGGCGCGGATGTGTTCTAGAAAATAAACGGTTCTCTACTGCCCTTGTAATTAACTTTACATGGTATATTTGTGAACTTGGCTAGATACGTATTTATCGAATAACCTTAGGACGTGCCCTCTCTTGTTCCTTTTTGTGTTACTCTTTTCATTCATTTAACATAGTTCATCTCTCTCAACACAAATTATTAAAAACAAAAATCACTTTTAGACAAATGCAACATTGGCAATTGTAAAGTACATGAGAACAACCATCATAGTATACTTTCTAGAACCAAACATACATCTCAGGATTGCATTTATGTTGAATGAAATTGATATCAAACTTTTAAATGTTTTTATATTATAGGGATCTGACATTTGGTACTCTTTTTCTATAATAGCAAATTTCAGCAGTGTAAAATTATTCGAATATAATACATTGCTACATTTTGAGGCTTAATTATTACATTTTCCTGCGCATGTGCGACGGACTAATGTGGGGAGATATATGTTGTTTACATTGACAACGAAGAGTTACACAGCGCCTACTTAGTACCGTGTGTAGCAAAATAGGGCTGGAATGAGAAGGATAAATTCAGAAAGCATATCGCTCCTTGACGATTTCAATATGGGAAGAGCAGCAGTTTCCTGTCAGCGTACATCACAGGCCGGGATGTACCAAGACTGAGAAAAACGAGATCGGCAATACAACACATTATTGTACAATAAGATAACAATTTTGCTTTAACAGGCCGACAATCGGCAAAACAGGGTCACACGGTGTAAACAATAACAGAAATTTCCATATGTCTATGTAGTTAGAATGGTTTCAAGAAAAGTTCACTTCACAGCTTTTGACATGAAGATAGACAAATGGTCAAAATAAACAACATCAGACCGCATTAAAGTATATCTATGGAGCTAGAAGAAACACATCTGGTCAACAAACGTTTTAACGTTAAGTTATCTGATGATGGTATTCATGTACCGAAAGTTGACCAAAAAAAAAATGCATTTTGTTTATCATCCCAGTATGAAACCTAATAGCGGTGATAATGAGCTAAAACACAGTTACTGATGAGAGCAAAAGACCAAAACCATAGTATACAGGTTGAAATTTTATCTGAGTTTTCACAAACTGGCGTTGTGGCTCATTCGTTACCACCCCTATTACGCTTTTGTACTAGGTTGTTAAACCAAATTATAATTGTTTTAATACATTTTTAAAGGGGGTGGTGAAAATTTTGGTACTTAATGAATTATATTTTTAAAATAGTACAAAATGAAATTGTAGTGGTATCAGAGCGATAATATTTTGTTGTTGAAGTAAAGCCTGACACAACGTACGTGGATAACATTTTTTTATTTTCAAGAGAGGGCATTTTGCCATTATTATGCAATAATTGAAAATCAACGATTATTTTATACTTATTCCGACAGAATATTGTGCGGTCGTCTTTCATAAGCTATAGATTTTAAATAATAAACAAAACGGCTTCCGAGAGTGAGTTTCTTGTGTTAAATCATCTCAAGCTTTCGGGTATCACAAACCCTTCCACAGGAGTATATGATTAGAGAGTATTTCATATTATCCTTCAGAAGGGTTTGTGATACCCGAAAGCTTGAGATGATTGTAAAATAAGGCCTCTTCTCGGAAGCCGTTTTGTTTATTATTTACATGTAATGCAAAGGATTTAACTTTTCTGTAAGCCATATCTTATTAAACCGATTATTTTTTGTTCTAAAATTAGTCATGATTATCATTTACCCCACACATTTGGTTCTTCCCCAGAGAGAAGTAATTTATTCCTTGTTGCATTAACTAATGCCCAATTATTACAACATTCAATTTCTTTTAAAATAAAAATACAACCTTTCGCAATGAGTTTCTTTTATTTTTTTATTTTTATATTTATATTTTATATTTTTTATCTTTTTAATTCAATTTCTTCTTGTTCCTTCTGATTTATTCTATTACTTCGAAGAAGATTTAGCCGTTTAACCTTATTCCGCTTGTATTCCATTAAATATTTTGTCCTTTTAAAACCTATTAAGTAAACAATAAGATATTTTTGTTCGTGCTTTAGAATTACACAAGTCGAGAAGAAATCTCGAGATTTTAAAGCTTGTAATCTATATATGTATATATATCGCCTTCGCACTTATTCCCCTCATAAGTCATCTATCTAAGCGATTATTTAAAAAAAATCGATTTCCTATACAAATGTAAAATTCTGAATTCCCCTGACACGAAATTTAGTATCAAGAGTGCGCATGTTTTAAAAATAAATTATTGTTACGAAATATTTTACCAGATTCGAGGACGAAATTTATTACTAAATTTGTATGCCCTCAGAATAAATTTTGACTAGATTTGATACTTATTAATTTTTTCTAGAGTAAATTTTCACTAAACTTCCTATCATATTTAATGATAAATTGTGACTGCATTTCCTACCATATTTACATGTTTCCATAGGAAATTGTGACTGCATTTCCTATCATATTTACATGTTTCCATAGGAAATTGTGACTGTATTTCCTATCATATTTACATGTCTCCAGAGTAATTTTTGACTAGAATTTCTATCAGATTCGCATCTCTTCAAGTAAATTGTGCCTAGCTTTGCTACTAGATTCGCATGTCTTCAGAGTAAATTGTGACTGGATTTGCTACTAGATTCGCATGTTTCCAGAGTAAATTGTGACTGGATTTGCTACTAGATTCGCATGTCTCCAGAGTAAATTTCGACTAGATTTGCTATCAGATTCACATGCCTCCAGAGTAAATTTCGACTAGATTTGCTACCATATTTACATGTCTCCATAAGAAATTAGGACTAGATTTGCTACCAGATTCACATGCCTCCAGAGTAAATTGCGACTAGATGTGCTACCAGATTCGCATGTTTCCAATAAATGACGTCCCTGTGAGGCTGGTGAGTTGGGAAGGCCATTAGCCAAACGGCCCGACTTGAGGCGAAGAGAGCCGCGATAAAGATACCAACTCGCGCGAACAATTATTTGCCAGGCCCTCGCAGCTTTAAATTAGGGGCGGGGGACTGGAGAGAGCTGAATGTGGGGGCAATAGAGTTTTTTTACCCAATAAATTTGCAATGGCTTCAGACTGCCATTCCGTTTGCAGTTAAATATACGGCTGTCCATTTGTCTGGGCTATTTAAAGCTTTCTCTCTAAATTTGGGGAGTGCAGATTTTAAAAACGATGGGATATCCCCCCAGCGAGAATAAGCCAAATCATCATTAGAATTATTAGGACATAAATCTGTTTGATACGGTAGAGTTTCCTATAGTTTTCCTATAGTTAGGTTAGCGCCCGTGGAGATGATACTGACCTCGTGCTGTAAACTATTTGACTTTTTGTATTTCCCCCTATTCTATATTTACAGTTCGTGGACGACTGCCAGCTAGTTTTTACTACGCCTCGAGTGTAAACGCCTTGTTGCTACTTCAATCTTTTCTCTGTTACACTTAACGCGCACTTTGATGGCTACAAAGCAACTTTTACTGTTTTTGTATTGTATATCGAGTAACATCTTTCATGAGGAGTTTCTAAATAAAAGGGCTATCCAAATGACCTAGGTGATATATAAAAGGCAATGGAAGGATATATCGATTTCATTACGCGCAGAAAGTTCACAATTTAGTTATTATCATAATTTTTTTTATTCATTAAAAAAAACTGGTATATTAGGATTGTATATATTTGTGTTTGGTTTGAAAATGCTATATCAATAAATAATACTGATTAAGATATAAAGAGAATGATTTTACCTAACATTTAGATAAATCATTCACGCGCAGCATGCTGCGTTTGTAAGCAGCCTACGCAGTAAAACCCTTCAATTCAAACAATTGAGACGTCCAACAATAGCAAAAGTCAGAAATACGTTTCCTCTTGTTGCTGAGGGAGCCAAACTCTCAGCAAATTTCCGCCATCTGAAAGCTGCGCATGTCACAGGCAGGGGTGTACCACACACACACACATTGGGATAAATTGTTTCCCAGTAATCATTTAAAAATGACGCATTCTCTGTAAAGCGGCGACTCCGTCAAGTCTTCGTTGATCAGAATATATTGCAATAAAAAACGATATCATTTCGGAGAATCCACGAATTTCCATACGTGGTCTAGACTACAAGTCTCAATACGAACATCTTGTTCTGACCCATCAATACATGCCCTAGGGGAGGTTTGCCACGACTTTTACTCTAAGTAAATCACACATATCTAGACATATACTTTGCCTTCAAAATAAGCCCCGTTTATCAACATTGGAATTCTAAAGCGATATAAATGTACTTGCATATTCCCTACAAATTCTCCTTATATATCCACTGAATATTCTCAATCAGTACATTTGACCGAGTGTATTTTTAAAATAAAATTTTGATTTGAATAAATATCATTGATATCACTTGTGCACCATAATATTTGAGATACTAAAGCAGGCTAAAGTAATTAAAGAATGAATTGTAGATTATATCTTCTGAAAGAAGGTATTTCCAAAATGCAATACAAAGATCAAATAGATGCATCAATAGTTAGCACGAATTACGGCTCTGACATAAGAAGGGGGTAATCTCAGTACCACGTGACAGAAGGGTTGAGACTGAATGCATTAGTACGAGGCGGCGCTCTATAAATACTCGACTGACTGCACACTTATCTTTTTGTAGTTTTTACAAGGTAATGGAAGAAGCTCTCTATTGGAGCACCGTTTATTTCGGGGGCTTCCGTGTTGTGCTGATGAATGGAGAAGCCGAGATAAGATAAAGTAAGTGTACGCCACTGTTTATTACATTTCAGCACATCCGCAGGTGTAAACTTGGCGACTGAGGGGACAAAGCCCGATGTCACCAACAGGTACTTGCAATGAACTCGATATACTAAGAGAATAATTTAAACTTTCATCGCTATTATCTGAAAGTCATTTCCTCCACTCGCACACATGAACTAATTACATCTGAAGATACCTGTAAACATGCCAATTCCACGATGGTGTTCGTGTCTGAAATTTATATCGATACCTATCCGTTGATAAGATCAGTCCTTCGTTCTAAAACGATTTTAAGATTTAGATTTTATATTTTCCCTGTTGAAAACAAATCAGGCATGTTTCGAAAGGATGTTGGCTCAGATCAAAGCAGGGAAGGACGTGGCTACCTCCACTCTACAGATTTGTAGTCTCTGGTTCCCAACCATTTTTTCGCCAGCGATATATTTTAAAGCTAGATAGATTTTGAACTGATTAGAGTTACGGGATGAATCCCAACTTTGTAGAATCGCTAGCAGAATTAATTCAAAAGTGGTGATTCAATAAAACCAGTGTTTAGATCTACGGAGCCCTACCTAAGGAGAAACCACACTTCACTCCTCTAACTCGGCAGATAACATCATGCTAGCTTCGAACATTACTCACCTAAAGGAGCTGGTTTTAGAATATGCGGATGTATTCTTGTAATTCAATGGGCATCATATATCACAGATAATAGGAAATATTGGACCTAGTTTCTACAATAAAAGTTGACCGGAGTCTCCAAATGTATTTACAACAAACTGAAGACAGATAGGTGAGTTATCAATTTTATAACTTGAGTGTTGGGATCGCGAGACGAATTAGAAGCGCAATGTTATTTATTTGGTACACATGTTCTAATTCTTCAAGAATATGTGGACTCAAGTAAAAATAATTGGAAATATACTGAAACGTATTTCGACTGAGGTGCCTCATTTCGCTAGAAACCATTTGCATTTCTATAAATCCTCTTTATAAAACACGGTCGTGTCTTTTAATTTTAAAATATTAAAAGATAGAATTGATTAAAATGAACTTGTCTTGGGAATGTATCCGAAATAAAGGTTTAATATAGGAAATTATTAAAATAAAAACATAAAGCCTCCAAGGAAAAGATTCTTTTAAAAATATTTTTATTTAAAAATATCTCGAGCTTTCGGGCAAGTAAGCCCTTCTACGGGAGAAACTATTTTACATCCTTAATACGCCAATAAAATAATATTTAAACTTAAATAAAGTCCTTTAGTTGTTAACATTTGTTTTGAGGCATAATCAACGCGGGCTTCTATTGCGCGTACTTCACTTGGAGGTTATGGGGTGAGCTCAGGAAATATAATGTTATAAACTTCCGGGATATATATTCTTCTGTTAATACTATTGTGCTTTCTGGATATGATGGATTCTATGATAAGTCTCTGTAGTCTATTGGGGATGTTGGAGTAATGGGTCTTTGGTTCTGATAGGAAATTATTTCTAAAATAAAACTAGCACACGCGCGCAATCTAAACGACATAAAGCCTATTCTCTGTTCTCCAGGATAACAGTGGGTGATCGTACACCTCACTTTATCTACCAATAGAGGCTCTTCTCCAGTTAAAAATGTATTGACACAATACATTTTGTTTCCTCACCTCTGTATGGAATGTTATGGCGGTTAGGAAGAATGTGCCACAACACCAGGTTTGGTAGATTCAGCTAAAAGCGGACCTGTAATTTGGTTTCGGGTTATTTGGCCTCTATAGCGTTTTGTAATGGGATGATGAACAAAAATGCATTGTTTTAATTATTTCTATTGTGAGGTTACAAATCTATTGGTAGACAGCGCACAGAGGCTTTTTCAAGAAGCTAAATTCGAGCCAACAGCAGGCACGCGAGACTTACTGACGCTGCAATAACGAAGGCGAGAGTGGTGGATGATTTCATAGCTACAACTGATCCTTGTTCCCAATTAGAAGATTTCTTCGGACGGACGGCGATTTCCACCTAAATGTGGCCTCTTTGGTCAGGGATATCAATTCTTTTGGTGCCAGAAGGTAGTTTTGTATCGCATGGTCATGAGACAACTTTGAGGAATCTGTCGTTGTTTCTTGTATTCCCAGAATGTGTTCTGATTAGTCGATAAATTGACGATGTCTCAGACTTGATAATCATGTCCGAATATTTTCGAGTGAGGAGGTAGGTGCTAGATCAGGTTTTATTACGTATAATCCTCTTCACCATTTTAAAGACAGATACGAATGTTGGTAACCTAGAATCTATTTTAAAATGCTCGTGCCGAATCAAAAGACATAATTCATTTTAAAGAACACACCTTGAAATAAATGTATGTGCATTAGAAAATATTTAACTATTTTATATAATATTTAGTATAGATATATTCAACAAATTAAATAAAAGTATAAAATATTAACGTATACATATAAGTCGACGTAGACATACTATCCATGAAAATTCTAACACGTGAACAAACGACCCCCGTTCGTATTGAATCCAGGATAATTAGCACACATCAAATACTTGGCGATACATAGACTGAGCTCAATGGTAAACATTCTATATCGTTACGCACACACGTTTGACTTTTAGAAATCGATCGAAGTATGTTTTATTATCATCCCCACACAGTACACGTGGTACATGCCATGATAATCATGGCAGGTAAAAGTTGGCGACTACTGGCATCCCCACACAGTACACGTGGTACATGCCATGATAATCATGGCAGGTAAAAGTTGGCGACTACTGGCATCCCCACACAGTACACGTGGTACATGCCATGATAATCATGGCAGGTAAAAGTTGGCGACTACTGGCATCCCCACACAGTACACGTGGTACATGCCATGATAATCATGGCAGGTAAAAGTTGGCGACTACTGGCATACATGTGAAACGCAGTTCGACTTTTGCACTTACAAGTGCGAAGGTTCCCCTTTTGGTCACTTGACTCGCTGGTGGGGTTGGAATTTTACAAGAATCGGGAGCCATTGGAATATATATATATATTTTTTTTGAAAAAAAAGTGCCAAATGCGGGATTAGATTTCAGGTTGCGGGCGATTGAAATCTCAAAGCGATAAGTGTTCGTAATTAATTTCCGTTTATTTTTCTCAAATTGTGAGAGGTACAAAAATTATCAAGTAAAGCAGGCATTATTTCGCAGTATAATAATGACTGTATACAATAATATCTATATATACAAAATACTATATAACATCTAATTTATATATATACAAGTAAATACTTGTATATATATAAATTAAATGATATATAATAACTTTATTAAATAACTAGAGCTGCTATAAGATAAAATCGATGCACTCATAGACAAATTATGCATATTGGGATTCAGTCAATGACTCTGAAAGATATTTGATACACAGTGACCATATCAAAAACACACGAGATAACCAAGTATGAACAAAATTGCCTCTGTCTCCTTCAAAAAAAGTCAACTGGCGACATCAAGTTTTGTCTCCATGCTATTTATCCTTTCTGCGCCGTGTTAGTTAGCGTAAAATTCTCATGTAAACATCTAAATAATATTTTACAATAATTTATTTTAATACAAAGCAGGCGCCTTTAATCAAGCGAGTTTTAAATATTAGTTTTTCAAAGCGTAACGCATACATAGATAAATACAGTACTGGGCATTAAAATTGCCACTAAAGAAAGCAACGCACTACAGACGTGGAATATAAACGACAGGAAAAGATGCTTTAATATGCAAATAATTAGATATTCAAAGCATTTATGCAAAATATGCGCCGGTAGCGATACCTACAATGTTTTGAGAGAGAAAAATATTGACATTCAATAACAGATTACATTGCAAATACAGAATATAAATGGAATTGTAACGAACTATAATCTCAAGAGGCATTCTGGGATAAATAAGACTCATTCCAAGCAAATAGAAAAGCTGACATTCAATTACAATGCATCTGAAGAACGAAAATAAAATATGGATGAAATATGCAAGTTTTTATTTTTTATTATTTTAAATATAATATCTTGAAAAAGGTATTTATATTATAATATTTTAATTATCAAGTGTAAGTAAATGAGAATGGAATATTTCTCTGAAAAATCATCCGAGGTTAGAAATGCAAAATATGCTTTTTGTAGAAATATTGAACTTTTAAATATGGATTTATATACGGAACTGAAGAAATTGATGCTTTTAACTGTTTTGTTTGGTCAAATATTCTGTACGGGTGTGAAGAGGAAAGAAGACCATAGATAAATTGGATTGATAATTCAACAGATGAAAGAGAGATGCGAAGAGTTCGATAAAATAGCGCAGAGGTATGGGCTATTTGTTTGGGCAGGGATATTATAATATTATGATGTACTAGAGCGCCATCTGTTATCAAATTATAAAACTATTTTAGTGGCGTATTATTCTTTTTAAAATAAAACAATTTCTACTGTCCTTACTGCGATGAAAAAATTAAAGGGAGGGCCTGGCTCATCAGCTGATGAGCCAGGCCCTCCCTTTAATTTTTTCATCGCAGTAAGGACAGTAGAAATTGTTTTATTTTAAAAAGAATAATATCCACTGATGAGCCAGGCCCTCCCTTTAATTTTTTCATCGCAGTAAGGACAGTAGAAATTGTTTTATTTTAAAAAGAATAATACGCCACTAAAATAGTTTTATAATATTATAATATAATTTGAGCCATTATAAGGTTATTAGCTCCAAGTAAGGGCGACTTCGGGATTGTTGTCCCCTAATTACGACGTTCGGCTTTAATCCCACAACTTTCCAAAGAAGCTTGGTATTTGGTAAAGATAGATGTTGACGTGTTTGCACGTGTTCTTTATCGAAAATATAAAATTGTATAAATATATCGACACATTATATAAAGCGTTGATTTATAATCTTGGACACCCCGTATAAGTTTTCAGCCAATTTAATACTTGCCACTTTATACAAATATATTTATTGCTTGGAAGAGGCATCGGTGACGTTCAGTAGCAGTATTATGAGCCTTAAGATAAAAAAAAAATGAAGCAACCTTTAATAAAAAGGTACTAATATCACATCTGATCTTATATTACCGATTTATGTTTGTGTACGTGGTGATATATAAAGTGCTTGCGATCTAACACCCGGTACTACTTGACCGGCTGAATATTAACGTTAGGTACAACATACTGATTCGAAGTGCTGCTGCAAGGCTACTACGTCAGGTAGCACAGACTGTGATATTGACACCAAGTATTTACAACAGATCTCAACGTCAGGTAACACCGACTGTGATACCGAAACCAAGTATTATCAACTGATCTCAACGTCAGGTAACACCGACTGTGATACCGAAACCAAGTATTATCAACAGATCTCAACGTCAGGTAACACCGACTGTGATACCGAAACCAAGTATTATCAACTGATCTCAACGTCAGGTAACACCGACTGTGATACCGACACCAAGTATTATCAACTGATCTCAACGTCAGGTAACACCGACTGTGATACCGAAACCAAGTATTATCAACAGATCTCAACGTCAGGTAACACTGACTGTGATACCGAAACCAAGTATTATCAACTGATCTCAACGTCAGGTAACACCGACTGTGATACCGAAACCAAGTATTATCAACAGATCTCAACGTCAGGTAACACTGACTGTGATACCGGCACCAAGTATTATCAACAGATCTCAACGTCAGGTAACACTGACTGTGATACCGGCACCAAGTATTATCAACAGACCTCAACGTCAGGTAACACTGACTGTGATACCGAAACCAAGTATTTTCAACAGACCTCAACGTCAGGTAACACCGACGGTATAAGGACACCAAGTATCATAACCTTATCTCAACGTCTGGTAACACCGACTGTAAACGACACCAAGTATTATCAAGTGATCTCAACGTCAAGCAACAAACACCGACTTTGATACTGACACTAAGTATTATCAACTGATCTCAACGTCAGGTAACACCGACTATGATACTGACACTAAGTATTATCAACTGATCTCAACGTCAGGTAACACCGACTGTGAAACCGACACCAAGTATTATCAACTGACTAACGTCAATTTTGATATTAACATAAAGTATTTTCAACTGATCTCAACGTCAGGCAAAATCGACTATGATTCTGACACCAAGTATTATCAACTGATCTCAACGTTAGGTAACAAACACCGACTGTGAAACCGACACTAAGTATTATCAACAGATCTCAAAGTCAAGTATCAAACACCGACTTTGATAATGACACTAAGTATCATAAACCTATCTCAACTTTACATATCACTGACTGTGAAACCGACACCAAGTATTATCAACTGACTGACGCCAACTGTGATATTAACAGAAAGTATTATCAACAGATCTTAACGTCAGGTAACACCGAATACTATACTGACGCCAAGTATCATCAACTAATCTAAACATCAGGTAACATCGACTGTGATACCGATACCAAGTATTATCAACAGATCTCAACGTCAGGTAACACTGACTGTGATACCGAAACCAAGTATTATCAACTGATCTCAACG